>RQTK01000914.1:122226-142811 GCA_003991915.1 Elysia chlorotica
GATAGATAGATAGATAGATAGATAGATAGATAGATAGTAGATAGGTCTCCCTCTCTCTCTCACTCACTCTATCTCTATCTTTCTCTGTCTCTCCATCTTTCTCTCTCTCTCTCACTCTATCTTTTTCTCATCATTTTCCTTCCTTCTCATTAGCTATCTCCTACTTTCTCTTTATGACCACTCTTTGGTTGTTGGAATATAAGAAAAAATATCTATATGATCTCGTACGTACATGTTCTGCTTAATAGAAGATTTTGTCTGTTGGAAAAGAATGAATACTGATATGACAATAAAAAGCTGCCAACTAGATCAAGTGGCAGAGCATTGGTTTCCCAAACAGAAGGTAATCGGGTCGAAAACCACAAACGGGCACATTAGTTTTTCCAATTACACCCCCTACTTCTTGGGTCGGTTCAGTATAATGTGATCAGCTAAGACAGGAGTCTTGGTAACCCCGCACTGTATCCTGTGTGGCAGGCCGTACATTTTTAGATGTTAATCATGGGACCCGTTCACGATAAAGCCTTGTTGATATGTTGAAGGTTAAGACACCAACTCAAGACGAACTCACTCCGTCAGCGGAACAAAGTAATAGCGTTTTACAAAGCTGCGAGGAACCAATGGTACATGATTAAAATCTCTATTAAATTTGAAGAGAAATGCCCATTGTGTAGTAGGAGAGAATGATGTTCTCTTTCACAATTGAATTACTGAACTCCAAGACATAAACCTCTTCCTCCTCCTCCTCCTCCTCTCTCTCTCTCCCTTATTTTTTTTACCTCTCTCCTTTCCACTCTCTCTCCCTTTTTCTCACCCCTCTCTCTCTCTCTCTCTCTCTCTCTCTCTCTCTCTCTCTCTCTCTCTATCTCTTTCATTTACTCAACCATCGCTTTCACTTAGTTCCATAAACTTCCCGAGGCAAACATGACTTTAAAAAGTTTCTCTTTCAAGCTCAGTGGGGTAACTATAAACAAAGATAGGGTAAATGACACTATTGTCGACGGATTTTAAACTTAACTTACTCTCAATGTGGATCGACACGCCCCCCTTAGCAATAACAGAGCACAACAATGCTAGGGTAAATGACACCACTTTCGACAGTGCATAGGTTTAAGTTACTTTGGTTTTGGTTCGACATGCATGTGAACAATGAGTAAATCCATCTGGGATGACAAATCGGGATTGATTGTTTGTTTGAATTAATTGGAAGGATCTATTTTGTAGGGCGAATCGAATAGATGTTAAGTCATAAGTGGGGCATATAAAAGAGGACGGGGGTGGGCAGGGGAGAGAGAGACAGTGAGAGAGAGAGAGAGAGAGAGAGAGAGAGAGAGAGAGAAAGGAAGAAGGGGGAAGAGTGAGTAAGAGTGAGTACGATAGAGAGACTAAGTTTGTGTGAGTGAAAGACATATACTGAGAAAAAAATTAGAAGGTAGGAAGAAAAATAAATAGAGAATAAGAGAAAGGGGATAGAGATAGTCAGGGAGGGTAAGAGGGAGAGATGAATGGAACGAAAGAGAGAGAGACAGAAAGAGGCAGAGAGACACAAAGAGAGACAAAGGGAGACAGAGAGAGAAATAGAGTGAGTGAGGTAGAGAGAGACAGGGAAAGAGAATTACAAAGAGTGAGAGAGAGGGCGTGAGAGAGAGAGAGAAATAGAGGGCGGAGAGAGACGTATTTAAAAGGGTTAAAGAGCTGTCTGCTTTGTCTGTGTGTATTGTAGGAAGTAAAAATATAAAAATATCACAGAGATACCATCACGACTAGCCCATATCAATCAATTTGCTTAACCATGTTTGATTAAGTGAAAGGGATTAAAAAAAATACATGGACTGTGACCATAATGTTTAAATGGCATTGATTAAAATTGAAGAGATTCTTTGTATGTTTGTATCTCTGTCTGTCTGTCTGTCTGTCTGTCTGTCTGTCTGTCTGTCTGTCTGTCTGTCTGTCTGTCTGTCTGTCTACCTGTCTGTATGGCTGTCTGTCTGTCTGGCTGTCTGTCTGTCTGTCTGGCTGTCTGTCTGTCTGTTTGGTTGTCTGTCTGTCTGGCTGTCTGTCTGTCTGTTTGGTTGTCTGTCTGTTTGTCTGTATCTCTGTGTGTCTATGTCTATCCCAGACTCTGTCTGCTTGCCTGTGTGTCTTTCTCTGCCTGTCTATCTGTCTTTGTCATTCTGTGTGTGTGTATGTCTACTTCTCTCTCTGAGAGAGAGAGAGAGCCTGTCTGTCTCTGGCTCTCTGTCTGCTCGTCTCTCTCAGTCTTTGTCTTTCTATCTGTTTTTGTTGTCTGTCTCTGTCTGCCTTTGTCACTCTGTGTATTTGCGGTCTGTTTCTCTCTGTCTGTGTTTGTTTTTCTATCTGTCTCTGTCTCTTTATCTGTTCTTCTCTCTCTCTCTCTCTCTCTCTCTCTCTCTCTCTCTCTCTCTGCCTGTCTCTTTCATTCGGTGTGTTTGTCTGTCCGTCTCTATATCTCTGTCTCTCTCTATCTTTGTCTGTCTGTCTCTCTCTGTCCACCTCTACTGGTTGGGTCGGTGTCAGTTTAATGTGACCATCTGAGACAGGAGTCATGGTATCCTCGCCCTGTCTCGGTTGTGGCAGCACATAAAATTGTCATACCATCAATCTTTAGGCCCATCCACAATATAGCCTACATAGTGCTGATATTGCACGTTAAATCAAATCAAAAGCAACATCACCCCCGTGATTATGCTTGATCAAAACTGCTTCACATAAAATAATATAAACAACCCAAGGCTCAAAGCGAACGTCGATACAACACCAATTCCCCGTTTGATCTCCGGGCAAAACGATTTATTTTAAAGTTTGTTTCGATTCCCCATGAGAAGGCCTCATTTTTATTGACCCTGTTAAATATTCTCTGTGTAAATATCGCACTTGCATTGATATGGGTTAGTTTTACATTAAAACTGCATCATGATGAATGTGCACAAAGAAGCGAAACAAAAGATGGTTGTAATGGAAAAAACATGGACCATTTTAACGTCTCTTCACGTTATGAAAAAATTCCTTTTTTAAATGCATAGACACTTTTCTTCATCTAAACCCGGGCACTGAAAACGATTATAAACGATTAGAACGTTTGGAATGTAATTTAACGGTAATATGTATGCTCTATCATTGCTATCAAATAAGTATTGTCAAAAACCATTTTTCTTCTCTCCCTCTGTCTCTGTCTGTCTGTCATTCGCCTTACCAAGGCGAAACCAGTGTGCTCTACCACTATGCCAACGGCTTTCACAAAAATGACAGCTTTGGTAGGGGCCTTGGCATTACAGTATTTACACACTGAGAAATTTTAGTCAGAAGAAGCAATATAAAATTATGATACAGAAAAGCAGTCCAACAACTATAGAGGCTTTAACAGACGGAGCTAGACCAAAGGCCTAAAATGAATGCTGTAGCGTATGTAGTAACTGAGGTCAAAATAGATTAGAAGGGGCAGTCACAAACCTATCCTAGCTTGAGACCTTCAGATAAGACGAATAGGCAAAGACACATTTTAGACTGATGACATAGACGGGGATGGAATCCGCACCCTCTACTCGGCACACATTCACCTTGCCAAGAAGGAGACCAATGTGCTCTACCACTATGCCAACGGCTTTCAGTCCAAATGAAAGCTTAAATTGGCAGATCATGGTTTTATACACTGACTTCCCTTGACTGAGATATCATAACTACTGCTTAAGTAGATGTGGAATTTTTAGGTATTTTTCCACAGTGGTACATGTAGGAGTAGGCTTTTAGTGAAAATGGCTGAACAATTAAGACAGACAGACAGACAGACAGATAGACAGACAGACAGACAGACAGACAGACAGACAGACAGACAGACAGACAGACAGACGAACAGACGAAACAGACAGACAGACAGACAGACAGACAGACAGACAGACAGACAGACAGACAGGGTGTCGAGTAGAAGGTGCTGGTTCGATCCCCTTCCATATCATCAGTCTAAAATGTGTATTTGTCTATTTGCCTTATTTGTCAGTCTCATGCTAGATCCAGGTTTGTGGATGCCCCTTATAATCTATTTTCATCTTACTCTCTCATTTACAAGCATCATTTTTGGCCCCTAGGCCTAACATTGTCTATTAAACGCTTTATTATTGTTGGACTGCTTTTCTGTATCATAATAATATTATTTCTACTGGCTGATTTGAAACCTCACGGATCATAAAGAGACACTAGTACGTTTGCATTCTGTAAAACATTTTTGTACCATTGTTACGTCTGGATTTGTTTTATGTTTTTCTTATTTTTCTTTAGGGTCAAAATACATTCTGCAGTGTGTTTATTTGTAGCAACAAATTAACAGCAATGTACAATGAGTCTTAAAAAGAATTATAATGGCTTGACGGGAAAAGATTTGTGACGTTATTGTATGCGAGTTACAATTCTGTACAGTATTAATTTTTGTGTGGGCAACAGCGCTCACCCACTCTTTTCTAGTAATGGCATGATCGTAATCTGAGATTCCAAAAAAATTCTATTATAAAATCATATTCAGTAAATATTTAATGCAACTCGCTAGAAGATGAGAAAAATGTTTAACGTGCAATAGCGTGCTTGTGTCGTCTTATATTAGATGTAAGAACAGTTTCCATTTTGTGCGCGTTATGTTCTGCTTTAAAGTCATAAGTACAACTTGGAGGTAAACTTACGACTCTATTAAGATATAAGAATAAGAAGGCTTACGATGAGTTTACAGCTACTATGCCGTTGAACATACGACACTAGAATATGACGCGCTGTTTAGCTTTTCTCACTACTCTTGCCAGATGAACTAACTTTCAAGCTATAAAAAAAGTAACCGCATCAACATAACTAAACAGATTTTTGCATAACAAAGGTAATAGTGATCTATTAATTTCAATTTAGCATAAAAGCTAAGACCGAAAAATACTTAATGAGTATTTTTTGTTCGACCTACAAGTCTACTAGACTGAGAGTGTAACTTGTCCAAAATATACCTAACATTTTTAATATGGCTTATTTTGATTCTAAATTAAAACAATTGTTTATTTCGGGGACCCTGCTTGTTATTTTTGGGATCCACAACCTTAATTAATGTCCATGTTGTCCCATTCCTAATTTATCTTCTTTTTTCTCTGATAGAACCGTTTTATTCTCAGGTAATCATGACACGATCAACATCAAAGAACGACATTTCGCCAGGCTAAGACAGTTTTTATCACCTCATCAATGTAAATCGATCAGTCCTAGTGCCGTAGGTACAACGCAGAAGTAGCTTACGACTTGTCTTAACAATAGAGAAGAGGAAGGCTTACGAGGGGTTGTAAGCTACCATGGCAATGTACTTAACGAGACTTGTCTTTGACACTGGTGTAATCACTTCGCCCACTTACAACATCAATGGTGTAATAATCACTTCGCCCACTTGCAGCAGCAATGGTGTAATAACCACTTCGCCCACCTATGAGCAGTAATGGTGTAATAATCACTTCGCCCACTTACATCTAAGTGGGCGAAGTGATTATTACACCATTGCTGCTGTAAGTGGGCGAAGTGATTATTACACTTTGACTGTAAGTGGGCGAAGTGATTATTACACCTTGCTAGTAAGGGCAAGTATGCCTATAGCTGCTAAGTGCGAAGTGATTATTACACCACTGCTGCTGTTACGTAAGTGGGCGAAGTGATTATAACACCATTGCTGATGTAAGTGGGCGAAGTGATTAATACACTATTGCTGATGTAAGTGGGCGAAGTGGTTATTACACCATTGCTGCTGTAAGTGGGCGAACTGTTTATTACACTATTGCTACTGTAAGTGGGCGAAGTGATTATTAAATCACTTCGCCCACTTTGAGCAGCAATGGTGTAATAATCACTTCGCCCACTTACAGCAGCAAAGGTGTAATAATCACTTCGTCCACTTACAGCAGCAATGGTGTAATAATCACTTCGCCCACTTACAACAGCAATGGTGTAATAATCACTTCGCCCAATAACAAAAGCACCGACTCACACCCTTACACAATCTTGCTCTTCAGACCAGCCTGGTATGTAGAGCAAAAAAATGTATTGTTTCTTTTAATTATCCGTTATTGTTTTGAAATGTTTTCTTAGTTCCACCACGAAGCGGTAAATAATTATGACCGTCTAGGATCGAGCACTTGGTAATAAAATATATTTTACAACGAAATTCTCCGAAAACGCCCTAAGGCTTACATAAAACTAATTATCCATTTTTATCGCGGATTCATTAATTATTTTAAAAAATTGCAGCATCCTAATGAAGAAAATTAATTATGTGGAGTAGAACGCAGACTTAATTCCTTTGAACTTTTATGGTGCTAAGTCGTCTAGATACAGATCTAGCTTTAAAGTACTTCCACAAAAAAGAGTTCTTCTAGTTCAAAGAAAATAATGATTCATACAATGAGACAGTTAATTCCATGTCCGTGAAGGATTAAAAAAACAAAACAAGAACCTGAAAGAGTTATAGTTGTTATTTAATTTGCTTTAGTGGTATTGCATTTGCAGCAATCAACTTGATGTTACTATTGGGAATGTGGCGTTACTGCCATAGGGTGTTTAAATCTCTTGTGATCAGTCATGGATGTTCAAGCGATGCCTTCTTAACATGAGGGCTAGGCTCCTAAGTACAACGAGGGGGCAGTTTACAACCCGTCTTAGGCGTATACAATTAACGTGAGGTGCAAGCTGACTGTGGCTTTGTGATTACGAAGTAAGATTGAAGTAAACATCTTATTTGGATAATATGGGCAGCAGTGGCAGATTTTTCTCGAAATAATACTATAGTTAAAATAATTTGGTACTCAACCTACCAAACTGGTATGTTTCGATGATAGGGTAATAACATACATGCAACTCTTTTTGGCTCTGGGTGCAAAATTTAATTTTGTCAACTGTGGTGCAATTTTTTTTAGTTTCTTTTTTTTGGGGGGTTTAATTTTAATTTTATTGTGGGATGGGGTGTGGGGGAATGAGCCTCGACTCAATTATACTAGGATTTGTAGTTCACTATTGTCCTGGGTGAGGGTGCTTTAGAACATACAATCATGATAACAAGTACATTATTCTATTATTATTATGTTTAAAAACACACACATTCTTAGAATTCTATGCAGTTGTGTTGTTGTTGTTGTTTTTTCTTTAATATAATACAATAATTTCGCATAGTTATGCCATACGACATAAATATTTCTCCGTAATCAAGGAAGCCCAGTTGGCAACCTTAGAGTTAAGTTGAGTCCCGTTGGTTTAACGTCCAACGGAAGCCGATGTTTTACTCTAGGTCTACCGCGCCCCCGGTAACCTTAGAGTAACATTACAGTTAGTTTTGCGGTCAAACGTCAGCACAATAAAATTATAGGTTATAATGGACGGGTGACCGGCTGAGACAGGAGTCATGGTATCCCAGCCCTGTCTCGTGTGTGGCAGCACATAAAATTGTCACACGTCCGTCTTGGGGCCCGTCCACAATATAGCCTAGATAGTGCTGCTGTTGAACAACCCAACCCGCGAGACAGGGCGGGGATACTATGACTTCTGTCTCAGTCGGTCACATTACACTGACACGGGTTCAGTCATTACCACACAGGGGACGAAATCGTACCAATAAATCTGCGGATCGTGAAATTCGAACCGCTGACCTCCCGATCTGGAGTCCAATGCACTATCACTTGAGTCAGTAAACCCATCCCCCCCCCCAAACCCATCCAACTCAGTTGGCAAAGCGAAGCGACTTTTTTTTTCGTTTCAGAGACGATTGATTTGATTTACAAATCAGAAGCAAAGTTTTTCCTTACTGGTTGGGTCGTGACAGCACATATAGGCCCGTTGCCGTGCTAACGTGCCGTACAAACATAGGCAACCTACAGTCGATCCAGTGACCAAAATGTGACCAAACAGGGCGCAGGCGTCCCGCTAACAGTTCCTATGGTCACATAGCTGGATATATATATATATACCATGAGGATTTTGGGTACGATAAACCTAGGACAAAAGTTCACTTTGACCAACGAAATGTGATTATCTTACTTTACATAAATTATACAGTCTTCTTCTTTCATGTGGTTTTCCTCTTTTCTTCTTCTCCTCTTTTTCGTTTTTGTTTTGTTTGTTTTTTGTTGTTGAAAGACAGCTTAATTGAGATTAAGAGGTCTGTGGGTAGATAGATTGATTGATAGATAGATAGATAGATAGATAGATAGATAGATAGATAGATAGATAGATAGATAGATAGATAGATAGATAGATAGATAGATAGATAGATAGATAGATAGATAGATAGATAGATAGATAGATAGATAGATAGATAGATAGATAGATAGGTAGGTAGATAAAATTTGTTTAGGAAAAAAAACAAGTCAAGGAAAAAGAGAGGGTCAGAAAGTACGAAGAAAAAGAGAGACAAAGGCAGAGAGAAAGAGAAAAATAAACAGCATGAATTTGAGAACGATATAACGGTATATGATATTGATTAATGAGGGGAAATTCCAACGCGTTTGCGTTAAAAAAAATAATATTTTACCTTGAAAGTGATATCTAGAAAGCTTTGAAGAAAAAAATAATCAGAGACAAAAGAAACAGAGGAGGAACTTTGGAGAACAATTGCTTTTTAAATTGAATAAACAATTTGATAGAAATATAGAAAACATTAGGGATAAAAAAAATAAGGTAGAAAAGGAAGAAGTAAAAACCACTTACTAATATTTCCAAAGAAAGAACAATATTAGATAATGTGTTTTATTTTTCTATTTTTTAATTAAAAAGAAAAACGGAAAGAGACGCATTGGTAAAGTAGCGCGCAATTATTATAAACAAAAGATATTTATGGAATTGCCTTCAACAACAAACAAAAAAAAACAACAAACAAAGAAACAAACAAACAACAAAAAAATCCCTGCCCTCATTCTGTCTCTCTATGTCTCGTCTTTGTTAATCTGCCTGTCTGTCTCTTTTTGCAAAAAAAAAAAAAAAATAAGAATACCATTCTTGCGTCGTTTTGCAATACATGCTATGATTCCTAATTACAATTAAATTTTTAACTTTAATCTAAGCAGTGAAAAGAATAATATTTGCACATTTCACACAAAACAAGATACTAAATATATTTGATTTTTAATTTTTTTTTTTTTCTTCAAAATTTTGCGCTAAATGTAATTATAAACAAAAATTAATAATTAAAAAATCGATACCAAAAAAGTACCACGCCATGAAACCTACACGTATGTATCTTTTCAATACATGAATTTAGATTGGATGCTATAATTAAAGGAATAGACTATATCTAGTGGACGGGCCCCAATAAATTTTAGTGGTAGCTCTAACGGAATATTTTTGGTCGCTAGTGAAGGAGTAGACATTAAAATCTGTTAAAGCCAACAACAACAAAAATTGACCTCGATAAAAATTAATCATGTACTTTCCATAACATAGTTCAAGTTTCTTGGAGGTTTTGAAAGGTGTACATGTTTGAAGGTAGAATAATCTAAGCCGCGTTGTTTTGCAGTAATGGATTTAGAGTCACCAAAGTATATCAAATTCTTCAGTAAGGGTTGGGTTGGGGGTGGGTTGGTTTAACGTCCAACAGCAGCACTATATAGACTATATTGTGGACGGCCCCCAAGACGGACGTCTGACAATTTTATGTGCTGCCACACACGAGACAGGGCGGGGATACCATGACTCCTGTCTCAGCCGGTCACATTATACTGACACCGACCCAAGCAGTCAGTAAGAGTGAGAGTGAGCTAAGTATGCCAGGACAGTTTATCAAGTTGCTCTGTTGGCTGAATAGGTTGGAAAAAATTTAAAAAAAAACCTCTAAATCTGTCATTTATCCTCCTAGTGTTTCCCTTGGGGTGTGAACGACTTGAGTTTGTCATTAATTTCGCAGCCTTTTTGTTCCGCAAGTATTCTTATCCGCAAGTTGTTGGGGTTTTTTTTTTTTTTTTTTTGGTAGTTAAAATAACTGAAATAGAAAAATGCGTAGGAAATAGAATACAATTAGGTCAATTTATTTCTGATTTTAAAAAAATGAAACGAAAAACCCAATAAACTAAAAAAAAAACCCAATCAAATTGGTATGATTATGAAAATATAGGTTAAAAAATATTCGTATCGGGCTGTCTCGAAAAACCCATTAAACATCTTTTAAAATATTTAACCACATAGAATGATATAGACATTGAATTTAGATAGAAGAATACCTCAGAGCATTTGTATTAAAATTCTTACATATCGTTTGTGATATCAGACAAGTTTTTTCTTTGTTTTTTTTTGTGCTCAGAGTTTTGCTTAGGCATAAGTGTTTTTGCAGTTACAGGCCATCTATGAAGCTTCTTATGATAAATATTCTGTTTTGTCGAAATTTATTTTATCGACAGATATTGAAATTACCGCGTACAATAACATCAGACAAGTTCTAGAATTAATTTATCTCAAAAATGTTTATAAAACTCTACAATTTGAGTGAAATAACACACCACGATATTTAAAAAAAAAATATTTTGACAAAATTCTTAACTATGTCCCATTTTATAAGATATAAACCTGCCATAAAAAAATATTTTACGCATAGATTACTAACAAGAAGAAAAAGTACGTTAAACAAAAAAGGTTCGTACAATTAATATATCATACAAAATTGATTATACGAAATTAATAAGGAGGCAAAATAGTTTAGATTCTTTTAAGAATAACTGTTTGCTTGTCTGTGGATATTTTTTCATTATAGATAAACAAAAAAAGGGTTGACGGATTTTCTCAAATACTTTTTTCTAAAAGTGTAAATTAAAAAAAAAAGAAAGAAAGAAAGAAAAAAGAAAACAAAATATTATCTGTTTCAATGCATAAAAAAACATAAAACATCTTAAATAGTTTTAACATTAAGTAAACATACCGTTTGAGTCGGTTGAAGATGGAGATTCAGATCTGGTGGGGAAGGATATAATTTTATGACTATGTTGTTCTCTGCTTCAATGCAACGGCTTCCTTTGAGTGTCAAAAACCTGTGCTAACCGCTAACTGGATCTAGATCTAGGTATGTACGAAACAAAATGAAGAACCAACCCTCCCATCAGGTTTTAAACAGAACGTCACTAGAAGTAATGACGGAAAATATCTAGGTGCCCGCCGTTTTACTCTCTAACTCTCTTACTCTCTAACTCTCTTCCTTTGGCGCACTTATTAGGTAACTCTAGAATCGGTACGCGCGTTCTGGAATCTGATTGGTCCGCTGGTTTGCCAGTAAGCTACGTCACGCGCATGCGTGCGTGGGCATTTCTAAGATTTATGAGAATCCGTGAGTTTCAAGGGATAAAAAGGTCTTTTTGTTTGTTTGTTTGTTTGATGTTTTTTTTTTAGTTTGGAGCAAAGGTGTGAAAACTCAATGAGAATTCTATAAATCTTTATCGCTGTATCTATCTTTCTCCCCCCCCCTCTCTCTCTCTCTATCTCTCTCTCTTTCTCTCTCTCTCTCTCTCTCTCTCTCTCACTCTCTTATATATACATATGAACATTAATGTAGTTGAAGGTGTGAGGGATAAGGAGAGACATTACTGAACATTTGCGTTTTAAGAAGTAGAAATGGGGAAAAGGGGGGGGGGGGCAGAATAGACACAAAGATCGCAACATGTGAAAATGTGAATCATAGAAGAAGAAAAAAGAGGATGAAGGAATTGGATTAATTACTGTTTTTGAGACGGGCCATCAGTTTTATTAGACTTGTGTCGAAACAACGTTGTCGACGTGCGGGGTTAACAGAGATACAAAGGTTGGCACGAGGCAATCAGAAACATGGAGACATGTTAACCTTACATCTGGTAAAGCTTCAGCGGGGAGGGGGGAGTTAATTTAACGTGCAACGTCAGCACTGTGTAGGCTGTGTTGTGGACGGGCCCTACGACTAACGTCTGACAATTTTATGTGATGACATACACGAAACAGGGCAGGCACATATAGACTCCTGTCTCAGCAGACATGCGAGAGAAAGCATCAACAGCAACAACAACAACAACAACAACAACAACAGCAGCAACAACAACAACAAAAATAACAACATCAGCAACAACAACAGCAGCCACATAATCACCATAGATCTTTCCCACCATATCTGAATCTTCATTTTCAACCGACTCAAGCGATATGTTTACTTAAGATTAAAACTATTTAAGATGTTTCATGACTCTATATATAATGAAACAGAAACATATTAAGTCATGCTTCGTCCCCTACTGGATGGGTTGGTTTCAGTGTGAGCAGCCTTAAGAGAGTCATGTTATCCCCACCGTGTCTCACTCGTTTTCTTTCTTTCTCCCTATTTCATTCTCTTTTTCTGACTCTGTCTCCTCTTCTCTCCCTCTATCTGTGAAAAGCGCGGTAGCCCTGGGGTAGAACATCGACTTCCGACGCAGGATGTCCGTGGTTCGAGTCCTGGCTATTTCGCCTCCTTCTGGTTGGGTCGGTGTCAGTTTAATGTGACCGACTGAGACTGGAGTCATGGTATCCCCGCCTCGTCTTGTACGTGCCAGCACATAAAATTATCAGACGTCAATCTTGAGGTCCGTCCACAATATAGCCTATAGCCTAGTGCAGACGTTGGACGTTAAACCAACTCACCTCTACTACCCTCCATCTGTGTCGGTGGTGGTCCGTCTTGTATCGCCCACAGGTTGTTACACAGTTTTTATATAACATACCTGGTCTAAATGATTATGTGACACACCTGTTTTCGAAATGTTAAGTTAACAAGTTAAAATTCAACAAACAGATTCAAATCTTATTACAACATTTTTTTAACAGTTATCTTTAGAGATTGTTTTAAAACACCGTATGAAAGTTTTGATTTAACCTTTTTTCCAACGGTTTACGACGGGAATGCACTAGATCAAATGGTAGAGCGTTGGTCTCCAGATCGGAAGGCTCTCCGCAGTTCGAATCCCACCATCGTTCATAAATTTATATGTGCGATTTCGTCCCCTGTTAATGGTTGGGTCGGTGTCAGTTAAATGTTACCGCTAAGACGGGAATAAGGGTCTGGCCCTAACCCTAACCCTAACTCTAAGCCTAACCCTTTCCCTAAGCCCAAGCCTAAACCTAAGCCTAAGTCTACACCTAGCCCTAACCCTTACTCTACTCCTAACGCTAACAGTAACCCTAACTCTAACCCTAACCCTTACCCTAACCTCAACCTAAACTCTAACCCTAAATTGGTATAAAATGATATTCCAATTAAATTTCCACACCGAATATTACAGGTTTTAATTCAACACCTTTTGTCCATTTAGTGACGTACCTGTTTTTCAAACAGTTGCTATTACAAGCTATAATACAAGAGACGGTATTCAAATCGTGATACATTATTGTTTCTACCACTTTGCCTCTTGTAATCGTTTCAAAGGTGTGACATGACCTGTGGTTTAATTTCTTTAGTTTCGGTTATAAGTTATATAGGTCGTTGCTATGTTACATTAATATCCATTGTGACATCAATAATATTGTTTTAAACAAAATAGTTACCATGTTGTTGTTGCTACTGCTGTTCTTGTTTCTGCTGCTGTTGCTGTTGTTCATGCTGTTATTGTTATTGTTGTTGCTGTTATTTGTGTTATTTTTCTTATTTTTGCTGTCGACCTGATATGCCTGCTGAGACAGGAGTTCAGGTCTCCTCGCCAATGTACGTGTTTTTTTGTCCAATAGTTTAGTTTAAAATGTGTTTAAATACACCGTGTCCAAGGCCTCCACGCACTTCGTTTGTGTGAGCTAATAAACGTGTCAGACTTTAATTTTGGGACACATCCACAATATAGCCTATGTGTGGCATCACATGACTTTATAAGAACTTTGTCTTGGGGTCTGTCTACAATATAGCCTATATAGTGCTAACGTTGGCCAACACTTTTTTCTTGGAAACTGACAAGTCTTTACATCAATCTTTATGTTACAAAAAAAAACAAAAAAAACAAAATAACAACAACAAAGAAAACTAGATCTTAGCTTGGAACAATGGTAAAATGTTTTATACTGTTTGTTTAACTATACATACAATTATATCATTTGTTGATATACAATATTACCAAAATCTGATACGGCATAGAAGATCCGATTTTACACCATTCTTTTGGAGTTTAGCGCATTCCGTTAGGGACCTTTCGGGAGTTAAGTTGAGTTGAGTTACGTTGAGTTAGTTGCTTAACATTCAGCATCAGCATTATAAATGTAACATTGTCGACGGGTCCCAACACTGACGTTTAACATTTTAATGTGCTATTACAAACGATTGAGTACGGGGATACCAGGACTTCTGTCTCCGCCGGTCAAGCAGTAGGCGACGAAATTGGACAAATAAATTTTTCACCGATCGCGGGATTCGAACCGCTGACTTTCCGATCTGGAGACCAACGCTCCACCACATAAACCAGTTCTCTCACGGGCCGTTCCGGATATTAAATATTTTAGAAGGCGTACATCGGAACAAAGCTAAGGATGATGTTCAGCAAAGGTCCCATGAACATTTATCACCGTCTCTTGCAGGACTGAACCCAGTTCGATTTCCATGCAATAAATTATCGCCACACTAATAGGGAGTCATTCAAGAAGCAAAATGGCTTCATCGTGTCAGAGAAAAAAAATCTGTGACACGGAGAAAGCATTTCTCTTGGTCTGTTTGACAATGAAGAATGTCAATCAGGGATTGAAGAAAGCGAAACTCTCTCGGCTTTCTCTCTCTCTATCTCTGTCTGTCTGTCTCTCTCTCTCTCTCTCTCTCTCTCTCTCTCTCTCTCTCTCTCTCTCTCTCTCTCTCTCTCTCTCTTTCTCTCTCTCTCTCTCTCTCTCTCTCTCTCACACACACACCCCACCTCTATCACCCCATCTNTCTCTCTCTCTCTCTCTCTCAAACTCTAAGCTATATCACACTAAAAGTTACCACAGTAAGTGTGGCGAATGTAATCAAGTGTAATATTTCTTAAGACATTATTTTCGCAAAAAAAAATTCAAGAAATATAATTAAGATATGATAGTTTTTAAGTTTGGTACATTACAAAGAAATAAAAGTTTTCTTTAAATTTGAATTGTTTGTGTATGCAAATTTACAATCATTCGTTTAACATTTCCGTGTTGATCAACATCTCAAATATTTTACGTAATAAATAAAATTATTTATAACTTTACCACAGAAAGTTTGGCAGAACACGTTTTTTTTCTTAACGGTTTAAGATCACCAAACGCAGGACTATATACATATATATACACCGTTGTCCTGACGCCACAGGATATAGTTTGGACACACTGGGTGACAACAACTTCCGGTCATGAGAAAAAAAAAACAGAGAAAAATACGAAGAAAACAGGAAACAGCAACGTAGGCCTAAAGGAAGGTGAAAAAATCACGATTGGAGTTCTGATCTCTAAAACCGCTTTAGACACAAGGGGCCGTAAGAACAACGCTGTCTTTGTAGTAAGTTAACAAGACCATCGTAAAAATAATGTGGAAATAAGAAGACTTACGACGTGGTGTACATTAAGCACACGCTACAATCACGACCCAAGGTCGCACCTAGAGCAACACCTGCGGTATGTGTTGACAAAACAATTTGAAACAAATGCTCGTTGCACCTGCAAACACCTTCAAGAGTGTTGAGCTTATTTTATGTATGCCTACCTTTTACTCCTAGAATCCATTATTCTAACTGTCCCCTAAGTCTGCATCACAAGCAGTTACTCAAGATTTGAAAACCCCCTACAAAGTCACTGAACAACAGAATCGGGGAGAAATACATGTGTGGGTGTTTCAAGACGTACAACTTCAACTGACATGTCTACCTGAAATAAATGGTTTTATTATAGTTCTATACATTTAGCTTCTTCAATTCAATATATTACATGTCCTCTAAGTCCTACAGGCAGTTACTCAATAAGTGAAGATACCATATAAAGTGACTGAACAAAAGACTGGAGAGACAAACAGCTCTTGTTATTACAGGATGCGAAATTTACCTGAATTAGCCCGATTTTGTTTTACTATAATTACGTATGTACATATAGCATCTTCAGTTCAGTTCAATAATGTACATGTCCTCTAAGTCCTACAGGCAGTTACTTAAGAAGTGAAGATACCATATAAGGTGATTAAACAACAAACTAGGGAGACAAACATTTACATATTACAGTACGTAAACCGAGAGCTGCGAAATGTACCTGGATTAGGACGATTTTATTTTACTATAATTATATACCTTTAGCATCTTCAGTTCAATTCAATAATGTACGTGTCTCTGAAGTATGTCCAACATATACAGGCAGTTACTCCAGAAGTGAAGATCCCCTACAACGTCACCGAAAAAAGGGGAGACGCGCACGTAGGGATGTTACAGGACGTGAACGTTGAGCTGAGAAATTAATGTGATTAAAAGCTTTGGTTATATTATGATTATTGTACATCACTTCATGACTTCTTCGATTACAATTAAATATTTCAACTGTTCCTGGGGTAGAACATCGGCTTCCGACGCCAAAGGTACAGGTTCGCGTCCTGGCGATTGCGCTCCCTACTGGTTGGGTCGATAACAGTTTAATGTGACCGGCTGAGACAGGAGTAATGGCAACCCCGCCTTGTCTCTTGTGTGGCAGCACATAAAATTGTCAGACGTCAGTCTTGGGGCCCGTCCACAATATAGACTATATAGTGCTGATGTTGGACGCCAAACCAACTCAACTCAACAACTGTCTTAGCTTATTGGCAGGTACATTGGGAATATGAATTTCATGATTTATTCAACTTGTATTGACATTTTTAGGATGCACTCATAATAGAGTACATGATTTCTTAATTTTAAGGCAGGTTCGTTGGTAGTAGTGCAAATTACAAAAATTGATCAGGGCTGTAACACTATCAATGTTTGGCCAGTAATTAAAGCGTTTGTTTCTCATTGTTTAACTTTTATTATTTGCGATGTATACAATTTTCAATTTCGATGAAGCAAAATTCTAATCCTTTGTAATGCGTTACATTGACTCAGTAGGCCTAACTATCTTTCTTATGTCAATAGACATGGATTTTTATTATATACTGGACTTGTATTTGCCAGATTACAATCAAAATGGACATCAAGGTTTAGTACCTCGGTGGCAGGTCCTTTAGGAGTTATTATCCAAAATTGATCATTACTGTAATACTTTCAATGTTGGAGCTAGCATTAATCAAAATATTTTTTTTTTATATCTCTCAACATATATCATTATTCTTTTTTAAATTCGTGCAACACTTTATTTCAATAAAGCAACGTTTTGCTTAATTGAATACATTACATACATCCCTAACACAGAATATATGACCTTATTAACAATTTTAGAATTGTTTGCATGAAAAATTATAATAAAACCTAAATGCGTTGATCAACGGGTAAGGGGTTACATAATTATAACACAGCATGTCTAGAAAAGGCCTAAGGTCCATAACGTAAGGTACGGTACACAATTATGTTATACCAAACTGCCTGGTTTCACATAAAGATTGCCTACAATGTATGATGTGAACCTGATTAAAGATGTCCCAGATAGGCCTTCGTTTTCTAATTCAGAGCTATATCCCTATCTAGATATAGAAGGTTATATATATATAGATAGATAGATAGATAGATAGATAGATAGATAGATAGATAGATAGATAGATAGATAGATAGATAGATAGATAGATATTATAATACTAGAAAAGTTAAAAGAAATTTGGAATATTACTAACCAAAAGCATCAAAAGTTTTTCATTGACATTAGCACGAATAAATTATCACGCTATTTTAGTTAAACAAATCCCCTACCAATGCTAAACTTTCGCTTTCGTCACATTTGGTTCGTAAGTGTTCATATATTCAACAACCAAATTGATAATAACAGGCCTGCAGCTGAAGGAGGCAATATAAAAAAATTACACTTTACAGCGTGAAAATTGACCATTGATGTCAAAGAATCTAAAAAATTGTACGTATGAAAATCGGCATTTAATTGTATAAATTATTATATTGACGACCTAGATCCCATAGTTAATTTACATAACTGAAGCTTTCTCAAATTATCAATAGTTCTTGCTTCTCAGACTTCAAATGCCATGTTTGCCAATCGATATTTTTACTCAGATAACAAAAGAAAAATGGCATGGTGAAAATATGGTCTAATATGTGAAATGTTAGACCCAACCATCTGGATCTATTGACAGCTCCATAAGGTGTGAAATACAATAATGCCCAAACATAGCGCAGTCTTTGTTATTTTTACGACTGGTTTTAGTCCATTTCTTTATTTCTCCCTCAATCTTAGCAAGTAAAGACTTAGAAAAATTCATAAGACTTGGACAGCATAGAAAGTTTTGTCTGGTGGTCTCATAAAGAGCAAATCAACGGAATTTATCCAATTTTTTTTATTTTATTACTTTGGCATCGTTTTTTGCGTTACCTTCACACACAAAAATCTGGCCACTTAGGAGAGCAATACAATCTAAAGTCTAAGATAACTTCTCAGTACATAAAGTGTAAAAAAAAGTGAAACCAATGATTCTTCTATCGCAACATAACTATTTTATAATTAATTTTGACCAAGAGACACAATATGTATTTGGAATACTGCTTCAGAGTAGCCTGATAATTTTTTGGCTGTTTCTCACAGAGTTGTTTGTTAGTCTGTCAGTCTCTTAAAATAGATCTTCCTAAACTAGCTTATATCACGGATGGTCCCCAGTTCACATTCGTTTTAGAATATAAACATGATAAACAATTGTGTACGGTTTAATAAAAAAATATACACGAAATAAGGGACCTTAAAATACATCGTACACCTTTTTGGGGATCTTTTGACACCCCCGTTCCTTTATTCAACATGTTTTCCCTATTTCTTAACGCCATTCTTACAATAGCCAAGGACACCCCCACCCCCACCCCTTCTAGGGTGTAAGATCATTTTTGAACAGCTCCGAATCGAAATAGTTTTCTTACAGTAGTGCAAACCTGGGTGTGCCGTTATAGGCTAGAAATAAATATCTCAAGAGACTATATATTTAGTCTGTTTGGCATCCCTTCCACCATATAGAGTAGTTCATAATCTATAGATTAGTGCATAATTTTGACAAAAAAAAACCAACAACAAAAAACAAAAACAACAAAAAAAACACCCCCCTCCTCTGTGGGAGTAAGAGTATATTTAAACGCCCCCAGACAAACCAAACCTCCAAGGGAGTCCACAACAGGATGCTATAGTCTCGGTGACTCATTTTTTTTTGGCCTTCAATACTAAACTTCAGTCACGACAGTGCGTACGTCATAAAAGCTTTAGCTTAAAAAAGAAATAGGCATTAATTTGCTTTTCTAGATTTCTATCTTGGCCAACACAATCATTAAGCCACTAGAGCAACCAACAAATTATTACAATCGTGTCACAATAAACCTAAATAACCAATTCAAAGTTAACTACACATTGGCAAAGAAACGTGATAGAGGACTATATACATATATATACACCGTTGTCCTGACGAAACAGGATATAGTTTGGACACACTGGTTGACAACAACTTCCGGTCATGAGAAAAAAACAGAGAAAAATACGAAGAAAACAGGAAACAGCAACGTAGGCCTATAGGAGGGTGAAAAAAATCACGATTGGAGTTATGATCTCTAAAACCGCTTTAGACACAAGGAGCCGTAAGAACAACGTTGTCGTTGTAGTAAGTTAACAAGACCATCGTAAAATGTGGAAATAAGAAGACTTACGACGTGGTGTACATTAAGCACACGCTACAATCACGACCCAAGGTCGCACCTACAGCAGCACCTGCGGTATGTGTTGACAAAACAATTTGAAACAAATGCTCGTTATAACACCTGCAAACACCTGCATAAGTTTTGAACTTATTTTATGTAGTTCTATCTTTTACTCCTCGAATCCATTATTCTAAATGTCCCCTAAGTTTGTCTCACAAGCAGTTACTCAAGATTTGAAAACCCCCTACAAAGCTACTGAACAACAGAATCGGGGAGAAATACGTGTGTGGGTGTTTCAAGACATACACCTTCAACTGGCCAATCTACCTAAAATAAATGGTTTCATTGAAGTTCTATACTTTTAACTTCTTAAATTCAATATTTTACATGTCCTCTAAGTCCTACAGGCAGTTACTCAAGAAGTGAAGACCCCATTATAAAGTGATTGACAATATACTAGGGAGACAAACAGCTGTTGTTATTACAAGACGTAAACCGAGAGCTGCGAAATTTACTTGAAATAAGAAGATATGGTTTTATTATAATGATATATCTATAGCATCTTCAGTTCAATAATATACGTGCCACTTAATTTTGTCCTACATATACAGACAGTTACTCAAGAAGTGAAGATACCATATAAAGTGACTGAACAAAATACTGGAGATACACGCACCTCTTGTTATTACAAGACGTAGAACCACAGCTATCAAATTAACGTGAAAAGACCTTGGTTTTATTATTATTACTATTATTATTATTATTATTATTATTATTATTATTATTATTATTATTATTATTATTATTATTATTATTATT
>RQTK01000914.1:143060-145560 GCA_003991915.1 Elysia chlorotica
ATATATATATATAGAGAGAGAGAGAGAGAGAGAGAGAGAGAGACAGAGAGACAGACAGACAGACAGACAAACAGATATGAAGAGTCAGACATACATACAGAGCTACAGACACAGAATAAGAGATAGAGCGAGACAATCAAAGAGAACAGGACAAAGAGATGTGGAAAGCGAGGCAAGGAGTCAGTCAGAGAGATAAAGAGACAGCCATAATAGAAATAGAATGGCTGTGCTGTAGTATAGGATTTACGTGAAGGAATAGGCTACAATATGGGCTTTCATCACTCATGCCTGTGCAGTAGTTGTAGTTGAGTTGGTTTAACGTCCAACGTCCGCAATATATAGGCTATATTATAGATGGGCCCCAAGACTTACGTCTGACAATTTATATGTGCTGCCACTAACGAAACAGGACTCCTGAGAAGACTTCTGTCTCAGTCGGAGACATTAAACTGACACCGACCCAACCAGTTACCTGTCCCCTAAGTCTGTCCATCCTGCGTTGGAAGCCGATGCTCTACCCACCCAGGCTACCTCGATCCCCTAGAAGAGACAGGAGTTGTTGAGTTGGTTTAACGTCCAACATCAGCACTACATAGGCTATATTGTGGACGGGTCCCAAGACTGACGTCTGACAATTTTATGTGCTGCCACACACGAGACAGGGCGGGGATACCGTGACTCCTGTCTCAGCTGACACCGACCCAACCAGTAGGGAGCGAAATCGCCAGGGCTCGAACCACGGACCTCTTGCGTCAGAAGCCGATGTTCTACCCCAGGGTTACCTCGCCCGCCCCCCTCCCCCTCCCTCCTAGAAGAGACAGGAACCATGGACATACTGCATGCAGCTGTTTGGCCAGATTTCGACCCCACTGAGACTGAAATCACATTCACGTCCGTCATCACGGTTTGTCATGTGTGAAATAATGCTTTTATAAACCAAGTAGGCCTACATAACTTTGTACTGTACCGTAGGCGAAACTTTCCATTGCAAGATGCCGTTCAAAATAATGCTTGTATAATAAACCAAGTACATAGCTAACTTTGCACTATACCGTAGTCGGAAATTTCCAAAATAAGAGGCCGTTCAAATATATCTTACATCCTAGAGAAAGGGGGGGGGATCATTGGCTGTTGTGAGAATAGTGTTAAGAGAGAGTTCGGAAAAACATGGATAAAAAAGGGAGGGAGAGGGTAGGAGGTCCCAAAATAAGCGTGCATCTCACTACTCAAAGGTCCTCGGTTCGAAACCCACGTTTGAACACAAAATACATTTGTCGGATAACGCCCTAGGCATGCTGGTTAAGTCGTTGTCAATATTACTTCACCGGCTGAAACAGAAGTCTTTGCATCCCTGAACTGTCTCTGTTACACAGCAAGTAAGTTTATTAATTTTTCAGACATAAGTCTTGCGATCTGTCCATGAGATAGCTTACTGCTGACGTTGGATGTTAAGACACCAACTTAACTCACATAATTTACGTCTACGTTCAGGAAAAAAATACCTGTATCATGTTTGACAGCATGCAATGCATGCACAGTTAAAACGTAACGCGAAACATAGTCTCTTAAATTAATAAATAAATAATTAAATGAATAACAACAACGACAACGGCAGCAACAACAACAAAGTAATAGAAAAAATGAAACAATATCAAATTAATTGACTTTGTTTTATTAGCAGCGAGCTTTACTTGTACGGATACTCGTAATGAGCAAAAAAGACATGACTCCCCCAAAAAGCCGTATATTTTTCAGCTTTGAATGGGCTAGGGTATCGCCTTAACAGCGTAGGAAGACATCTCGCTATTTTTCAAAATTTAATGAGGAGAACTTGTCAGTCCTTTAATTAATCTGTTAATGTTTTTAAAAAAATCATTGGAAAGAAGGAAGACCCAATTTGTCGTGTGAACTTTGTAATTTATACTTTTTTTTTTTAAAACAAAATCTGCTGAAATTTAAATAGCGAGTTGAGAAACAAAGTGATTAAACTGCCTTATCTTGAATGGCTTTCAGATGTTTTACGTGCACTTTTGATTAACACTGTGTTGTTGTTCTTGTTGCTTTGTTGTGGATTTTTTGCCGTTGTTCTTGTTGATGTTGTTGCTGCTGTGGCCGTTTTTTTGTTTCGAGTTTCCTCCCCTTCAATCTGGTTGGGTCGGTGTCGGTTCTATAAGGTGAACAGCTGAGACAGGAACCGAGCATCCCCGTACTGTCTCTGTGTAGCGGCATGTGAATTGTCAGACATCAGTTTTGGTATCCGTCTACCATAAGTCTTGCTGATAATAATTATATACTATTCGAAACAGCTTTGAAGAATTTGTTCAGTTTTGTCAAGCCGATTTCTCAACGTACGTTCAGAGCGGCTCTGAGAATTTCTTCAAAAATAGAATAAAATGTCGAACGACATTGCGACAACAATTTCATCCATAATACCGGTACTACCCTTCTGCGCTCATTGTCTCACATACTATTAAAAAAGCAGCTTTTGAAAATAGATAAT
>RQTK01000914.1:150560-154860 GCA_003991915.1 Elysia chlorotica
CAAAAGGTGCAAGGCACATTATCAAAGCACAGAACAGGGCACCTGCAACGGTCAAAACAATAGTAAGCAGTATCTACAAGGTAAGTTGTCAACCATTGGATCGAGGTCTAGACTCTAGATCTAAAATCTTAGCTCATGTCAACAATTGTTTATACTAGCAACAGGGAAGAACATATTTTACTCTCGAAATAGAATCTAGAATAATTTTATATGCAGTTGAAATTCAGATATTCAACGTAGCTTCTGAGGGCACCGAAGTTTGCAAGTCTATAATTGTAGGGAGATTAGGTGGATTAATTTCGTCGTAGGGTGGAGTAGGGGATGAGCGCTTCACACGGGAATTATGTAGGTAGACAATGTCCCGAGGGTTATCTCTGACAACACTCAAACCGGCTTTGAATGGGGAGGGTTGGGGGAGTACTGAACCTTCATCGTAACCCTTCACTTCTTTTCCTAAACCTTTACGATCACAATAGGCTAGTAAACACACCATCTGTCACTGACAGACTGATGGCTGTGGGCATTGGCCTGACGGCGAACTGAATAAAAGGGAACGCATTCAGCTAAACTGAGCTTTCACAACTCCCGTCATAGTACTAGAAATCTAGATCTAGATTCTAGGCCTAGAGTAGAAAAGTCTGACACTTTAGATTTCTCGTCTCCAACTTCAGAAATTTTCTGCAGGCTCAGCTAGATCTAGATCTAGACGATCTATAGACAGGCATACAATTATAGATCTCTAGATTCTACATCATAACTAGATTCTACATCTAGACCAGGAATAGCCTAGAGGCCCTAAAACCCAACCCCTAATTATCTCAAGCCCATTCAGGCTTCTAGCTCTGAGGATCTATAGTCTAATTGTCTTATATCAAAACAAGTTGCTAAAACAGTCTCTGACATTAACAGGTAAATACGCCCTAGCTAGATCTAGAGCAAAGTTGATATATATACATACGATTATATTTTGTGTTATGTAGCAGAAAATACTCGATGTTAAATTCATATAGGCCTACGGTATTACATTACCACATTATGTTTCATGCTAACTTTGTTTTAAATGTTGCCCATTTTATTCCATTACAACTTTTCTAGGCTAGATATATCTAGGCCCTAGTAAAATAAAGCGTGTGTTGAGAGCTTGTTACAAAAAGAGGAAAAAAATTGAAAAAACCCTAGAAATACAAACATCATGCTTTCTATCTTTAATTTCATATTAAACATACCTTGATTTTGTGGTAAGATATCCAAGTTTATGATACCTGAAATTATAGTGTTATGTATAATTTGAAAATAAGTTTTATCAATATTTTTTAACCAATATTTTTCGCATTCAATTCTGTTCAATAACTTGCTCACAGCGCTACAAAATATTCGATTATTAGATTTACAGGTATTTATTATAGAAAATGCTCCACATAACCTACTCTTGTTTGTCTGTAAAATCAAATCATTGAAAATATTCCTCAGCCATCGCCTGAACTCGAGATGAACCACACGGTCCTACACAGTGGCTACCATCACCCGACCCTCCGAGCATGGAACGCCAACAACACCACCATCACGCCAGACAATCTGCTCTACCCGTTGTTTATTGTGTGAGTACTGAAAAATTTGTTTCTTCTCTATAGATTTTATTTGTATTAACCTTTTACCGTCACACTGCACAAATTTTGTGCACATTTATATAGGCCTAATTATATGCAATTGCACCAAGACCTATTTGTATTGATCTGCATAATTCCCGATTTGTAATTATAAAAATCAAAGCTTTTACCTTTGATAAATGTTTAAAAAGCGTTTAAAATAATGCTCACACTGTCTTGTAAAGAATCTCTCCTTAAATCATGTGATGTGAAGAGTTAATATACAAAATTGTGTGCAATTCATTTGATGCTGAAGATGGAAAGGGTATGGAGGTGTCTTGCATTATCTTGTTTTTGGCCTTTTGAAAAAAAAATGCATCTCAAAATAGATTTTTATGAAAGTTAATTAATTTTTGGCATGTAATTAAATAAGAAGTAAATGTCATCATTATCAGGTGCCTCATTTCTTGGCCTAAGGGAACGTATCTTTCCAAACTCTTTGACCCTTGAATGTGGAAAGTACTAGCGTTTCTATTCCCATTCACACAGCAAGCCTGTCTATCTTTTGTTCTGGCTACTTTTCTCTACCTCATCTCCCGTCTAATTTTCCTCTAATTATAAGGTATTCTAACCCCTCCCTTCTCATTATCTGCCCAATGAAAGCTGTCTGTCTCTTTACCATGAATTCAATTAGGGTATGAGACGTACTCTAAATTTATGTATAGATTGTTGCTTTCCACATATGAATGCTTAAAGCTAGATTACAGCTGTAAACCAATTTTTTGTATTTTATAAGTTGCTGCATTTGTTTTCGGATTCTTCTTTTTTATATTGTCATAAGAATAATAAAACTATTCAGGCTTATAACATTTCTAAAACATGCACAAACTGCTTCAGGTTTTTTTTTTTTTTCTTCTTTATAAAAAATACACAAAAATATATCTAGGATTGAAAGAGGCTTTTGTATGTTACAGGGAAATGATCCGTTGGTTGTTATGATCAGTGTCGATATAATTTGAGATGCTTGGACAGAAGTACTAGAGTTCCAATTTTGTCATTGTGTGGCAGCAAATCAGCTTTAATTGTCAGACTATAAATCTTGGTACTCGTCACCATGTACAACCCTCCTAAGTATGGGAGAACGTAAACTAGTAGTTTACCTCTACAAAATAACAAGCTACAGCTGTACTTTAGCTGCATTATTTAAAGAGTGTAATTTTGTATAAATACATAGGCCATATATATATATATGTCAACTGTATGGCAGTATGAAAACAACTATTTTTCTTCTAACTTGACCAGCAACTATACCATGTAAGTCCACATAGGCTTTTTAGAAAAAAATCCTATGTAGAAAATGTGAAAACCTTATCAGATTTGAACATGGACCACTTGCTCATCAATGCAGAGCACTAACCCACTGAGCTACAAACAATGCTCTTTTACCCAAAAAAAAAAAATAACAACCAAAAAAAAGTATATGTATACTCTCTGTAGAAGATATGTAGGAGATACAGTGATCTAAAGTATATGCAGCCCTGATATATATTTTTATTGCTATAATAGACATGGGGATTTGTGTCAGCTTGACACTAGTCAAATGTGGCTATTGCATGTTATCTACATAATTTTCATGCTATAGCATAATGCACAATGTCTCACATAGCTACCACACAATATTTAGTTTAGATAGCTTTGGCTGAAATCGCATGCAGAATAATAATTATTGAATATGGATGTAGGTGATCCACTTCTGTGTGATCTTAGAAGTAGAAACAGTGGTAGACTTAATGATACAATGGTGGCGATTGCAAATTGTGGAATACAATAACGCTTTATATAAATATATAAATATAAATATAGAGCAATGGCGAAGGGTAGAGATGTGTTGGGTTGGTTTTACATCCAACGTTGGTCTGATATAGGCTATATTGTGGACGGGTCCTAAGACTGACGTGCCACACAGGGCGCAGACAGGGCGGAGATACCATGACTCCTGTCTCAGCTGGTCACATTATACTGACACCGACCCAACCAGTTACAGGGGACGAATATCGGACAAATAAATCTGCCGATCGTGGGATTAAATCGGCGGACCTCTCGATCTGTAGACCAGCGCTCTACCACATGCATCAGTCAGTTCGCCTCCCTGGCGCAGGAGAGAGAGAGAGAGAGAGAGAGAGAGAGAGAGAGAGAGGGAGAGAGAGAGACAGATAGAGAGAGGGGGGGAGGGACAGAGACAGAGAAAGGGAGGGACGAGAGAGAAACAGATAGAGAGAGGGAGGAAGGAGAGAGACAGACAGACAGACGGACGAATTGAGAGAGACAGAGACAGGGAAACGGACCCAAAAAAAAGTAGGAAGGGGTCGCCAAGGATGTTTGGTTCTATAACCTATAGTGTATATGAGGCATATGCGTGAGTGTGTGTGTGTGCCTGGGGGTGTATAGGGGCTACTTGTTACTGTACCAGTGTGTGCTCTATCTAAAGCTGCCAGAGGCTGTCACTCCCCCAGCTGCACCGCGTCCATCCATGCGTAATGCGGACGTTTTTAATGGGGATCACGGGATCTCATTTCTCACGTGAGACGGAAACACAAACTTTTTTTTTTCTTCTTTTTGGAAAATTCTCTTTTGTTAACCCCCTTTCTCCTCTTTTCTTTCATAATGTTTTTTTTTTTTTCTTTTCAAATAGTGTTCGTCCTCATGTGATTTGT
>RQTK01000914.1:155720-175167 GCA_003991915.1 Elysia chlorotica
CTAACTGTTATTCGCCTGTCCTGCTTTACTAGTCCCTCCACAGTGGACACGTTTTTCTCAGTCACAACAGATGTTGGCCGGCCTTCGCGAGGTTCATCCATCACTGACAAAAAGCCACAGTGAACTTTCTCACCCAATTAGTCACCGTACTGTAGTTAGGGCACTTTTCAGCATAAACTTCTACCATCTGTTGATGAATTTCCGTGGGGGTTTGTCCTTTTAAGTGAAGGAATTTGATGACAGAGCGATATTCAACGGCCTCCATGGCAGACAATTTGTAAACAACAAATGAAAACTTCCTAGGGGTTGTTTTACTTGATGCGCTAAAAGGTGCAGAAAAAAAATTCCGATTTCCCCCAAATTTTGCATGCCGTGTTCAACATAGATGATCTAGCTACCCACAAAATTTCTTTACTCTAGTACAACTGCTTCAAGGTCAAGCTAAGGACATAATGAACACCCCTCGTATGATAGGTATGGGCTGTGGTTGGGTTGGCTTGATGTCCAACGTCAGTAGGCTGTATTGTGAACGGAGGCCAAGACGGACGTCTGACAATTTTATGTGCTGCAACACACGAGACAGGGCGGGGATACCATGACTCCTGTCTCAGCTGGTCACATTAAACGGACACCGACTCAACCAGTTACAGGGGACGAAATCGGAAAAAATTAATATGCCGATCGTGGGATTCGAATCGTGGACCTCTCGAGCTGGACACCAACGCTCTACAGCTTGACCCCCTTTCCACTATGATTTTAGTTAATTATCAGTTAAAAACACGTAAAGTCGTTCTGTTAATTTTTTTTTCTTCAATTCCCAACAGCTGCATATCAGTTCATTGATAATAGATTATACACTTCAGTAAGTGGTTCTATCCTGAACAGGAGTTATTATTTAAACAAAGCACTTGTGTCATCTCTCATTAAAATAACTGCAGGGTAATGCGACATACCGAACTGGCCCTCGGCTTTCTTGGGATGAGTTACGTTTTTGTGACTATATATAGTAATTAAAGCAGTTATGAAGGGGAAGAATGCTTTTAGTTTGGGTCTCGGTGGTTTATGAACAAAGCATGTACAGAAACAGGGATACCACTAGTACCAGCTTATATTTGAACTAGGGATCTTCCACTTGATTGTCTCAAGCAAAAGACAGCAGAATTTATATGACTAATCGCATCCCCTTTCTGGTTGGGCCGGTATCAGTATAGTGTGACTGGCTCTGACTGGTATACCCGCACTGTCTTTGGGTGTCAGACGTTAGTCTTGGAACCTATCTGCGATAGCCTTGCAGATCCTCATTGTGGTCTCAATGTTTCATCAAATGTTTTTGAGTCAAAGTAGGATGGGCATGGATAATTATATCCGTTATTATTCATTTTTTTAAACTTCTCTGGGTTTCATGTTCTCTAGGTTCCTCTGGGGGATCCTATATGGTGATCCTTGTTTTTACTAGGGCTGTGATTGTATTATGTATGAAGTTAATGAAACCTTTGTGTTTAAGTCACGGTGAATCTCTTTTTATTTCCGTCATGTTTTTAGAGGCATATTGGGGAGTAAGGAAAGAGAGAGAGGGGGGGGGGGGGAGTAGGAAGAGTGGGAGAAATAGGGAGTAGCGATAGATAAGTGAGAGGGATAGGGAGGAGTGATAGATAGAAAGATAAAGAAATAATAAATCGATTTGGGCGAGATAAGTCTTTTCGTGCTTCAAAAAATATAACTCAATATTCATTCCCTACCAAAATCCCTTCTTGCCTGTCCCCATCTGACTGCTAACTGGTAACTGTTTATGTTTGTGCCTCCCACAGAGACGACCCTGACGCTGTCCAGCCGATTGGCAGCATGCCTGGCCAGAGCCGCTACGGGTAGTTGGCGGACCACCTCCGCGAGAGCCCTCTCGTGGACATGGGCCTCAAGGCCGTCCTGCTCTTCGGGGTGCCAGAGAACCTGCCCAAGGTGAGCAAGGTGGCAGGTGTTTAATGGTGTATGTCTCTTCTAAAGAATTCTAAATGTTTAATATTTTAGAAATTAGGCAGGACATTGAACAATTGAACAACTGAGGCCACAAGTCTCAAGGCCGTGTTGCTCTTTGGGGTACCAGAGAACCTGCCCAAGGTGAGTAGGGTGGAAGGTGGTCTGCTCTGGTGTTTATTGGTGTATCTCTCTTCTGAAGAACTCGAAATATTTAATACTTTAGAAATTAGATAGCGCATTGAACAACTGATTCCACAAGCCCTTAAGAAAGCTAAAGGCCGTCCTGCTGTTCGGGGTGCCTGAGAACCTGCCCAAGGTGAGCGAGGTGGCGGGTGGTCGGCTCGGGTGTTGAATGGTGTATCTCTCTTCTAAAGATTTCTGAAGAACTCGAAATCTTTAGTATTTTAGATTAAGATAGGGCATTGTGCAATGGAGGCCACAAGCTGCTTAGAGATCTATGGTGTAGGGCAAAATGGCAGGTGGTCAGCTCGGGTGTTTAGTGTGATATCTCTCTTCTAAAGAACTCTAAATCTTTAATGTTTTGGATTAAGATAGGACACTGTGCAGTGGAGGGCAAAATGGCAGGTCGTCAGCTCAGTTGTTTAATGTGGTATCTCTCTTCTGAAGAACTCCAAGTCTTTAGTATTTTAGAAATAAAATAGGACATTGAGCAACTGAAGTCGCAAGCCCTTAAGAAAGCTAAGGTGGAGGGCAAAATGGCAGATGGTCAGCTCAGGTGTTAAATGGTGTCTCTCTTCTGAAGAACTCGAAATTTTTAATGTTTTAGATTAAGATAGGACATTGTGCAACTGTGGTCACTGGGGTATTACATCGGCTTTCGGTGCAAAAGGTCAGTGGTCCGAGCCCTGGTGATTTTGCTCCCTACTAAGTGGGTCGGTGTCAGTTTAAAGTGAGCAAGGTGGCAGATGGTCGGCTCAGGTGTTAAATGTGGTATCTCTCTTCTAAAGAACTCGAAATCTTTAATGTTTTAGAAATTAGACAGGACATTGTGCAACGGAACAACTGAGGCCACAAGCCCTTAAGAAATCTAAGTTGGAGGGCAAGCTGGCAGGTGGTCAGCTCAGTTGTTTAATGTGGCTTCTCTCTTCTAAAGAACTCTAAATTTTGAATATTTTAGAAATTAGATAGGATTGTGTGCAACTGAGGCCGCAAGCCGTTAAGAAAGCTAAGGTGTTTAATGTGGTATTTCACTTTTTAAAACTCTGAAAATGACTATGCAAAAAAAAATTGATTAACTGTTTCAGAAGTCCAGTTATGTAAACAAAACAACAAAAATAGTTGAACAAAACTAAATGAACCCTTCACATACTATTGGCCTTGGCAAAATAATCTACAGTACTTGGATGTCGAGAGTACATTAACCTGTCCTTATTTATTGTTATCAGTTGTGGCAGGCCTTATAACTTATGTAACTCAGATACAGCTGTAATTATTATTATTATTATTATTAATATGAATGAAGATTGTGGAATATATAATTATATGATATACACTTTCAACTATTGTTCTGTTTTGTTTTGTTTTTTACAATTATTCTTCACACTTATTCCACTATATATATATAGGAAGCTATGATAATAACAAGTGATAAGCTGAAATGTTAGAATCACATTCATAACTGTTGCAATGGTATTTAAATAGATATAAAGTTAACAACTTGATATCTCTGCTAAAACATGAGTATGGAAACTTTATCAGTCTTGTTCTCCTTCTTTGCCCAACTGTTGGAGTCTTAATATTTCCTTCATGAACTCTCAAGACTACAAATGGTGAAAAATTCAAATTGTTAAAAACAGCCGTTATTGGAAAATGATTTATTTTAAAACAATTACACATTAAACGTTTTTTATTTGGTTTCCTGAAAATAATTATAGAAAAATCTTGATTGGAATATAATAATTATCATAAAATCTATTAAATATTTTTCGGGGTCTTACATATTACCCGATCATTATCCCTTTGGACTCCTATGTTTCTGCGATTCACCAAATTTTTCCGTCTTTCTATATCTCCCTTTCTCCTGGCCTCCCATCAACCGACCAGGACGAGACGGGAACGGCTGCGGACGCCCCAGACACCCCCGTGATCCAGGCCATCGAGGTGCTGCGTCTGAACTTCCCCTCCCTGCTCGTGTGCTGTGATGTTTGCCTCTGCCCCTACACTTCGCACGGACACTGTGGTACGCTGCTGGCTTTAAATACAGTCATGTATTGGCATTTGTCTAAGAGAGTGGGATATCTTAGAATTAAGCTGTTTTTTTTACTAAAGCATAGCAATGTGTTGGTTAGAGAAAAATCAAATTTAAATGTATTGTTTGTTTTGTCGCAGGGCTGCTTGCTTCAAATATCATCATTTGTCTGATAGGATGCTGTATCTCACGGATATATTTTTTATTTTTGATACTAGCATTTTATCAATGTATCAAAATTTTGTTAGAGGAGGATCAAATGAAAATGTATTATTTGTTTTGTGTTGTGGTAGGTTGCCTTCTTGCTTCAATATTGGTGTTTGTGTAATTCATTAGTAAAAGGTGGACAAGATACCTTTTTCTCGTTTTAATAATGAAAAATCATCAGTTTCTTATACACCAAACATACTACAAAATTCTTTTCCTTCCTTTGTCGCAGGTTATTTGCGACCAGATGGGACCATCGACAATGAGCCAAGTATAGAGAGACTTGGGGAGATCGCCGTCAACTATGCAAGAGCAGGTAGCTAGCAGTTTTGAACAATATCAATAGAATTCATCCAATTAATTTATTTTATATCAAAGTAAGTTTGCAAGTTTTATTTTATATTTAGGTTAGTTAAGCATGATGTCAATTTTCTGTAAATTTACCGATTTCCTGCACACAAAAAAAGTGACAGGTCTTAGTTCAGTTAATGTCTGTCAAAGAGTCATGTTTGGTTACCCAATATGATATGCCACTGTACGGAGAGGTTCAGTAAAAAACAATAATACAGTTCGCACCACTGGTCAATATAAATTGTATGACTCATATATATATATATATATATATATATATATACTATCAGGCTGACTAGTTATTATGAATTTATAATCTAAAGTATGTTGTGCCCAAAAAGTGACACTGAAGCAGCTGTATATATAATGAAGTGTTTTTTTTTTTACATTATTTTGTATCTGTTTTTTTTTTAACCAGGCTGCCAAGTGATAGCACCGTCCGACATGATGGATGGCCGAATCGGTGCCATCAAGAAAGCCCTCATGGCCAACGGCTTCGGAAATAGAGTTTCGGTGATGAGCTATAGTGCCAAATTTGCCTCCTGTTTTTATGGTCCTTTCAGGTATGTTAAAAAGAAAGCATGATTGTAAGTAAGTAGGTCAACTTATGAAATGCTATAATGCAGCGGAATTCAAAAGCAGATTATATTTGCCTGTACAATTCAGCTATTTGTTGACGCTCAATTTTTATCTAGATTGTGTTTTTTATCATTTTTATTATTTAATCTCTCTTTATTTCTCCTCTCTCTCCCTACTCTCTCTCTCTCTCTCTCTCTCTCTCTCTCTCTCACACACTATCTAGCTCTCTCCAATACAAAGAGAAGTGTTTACATAAATTATTTGAAACTCTGAAGAATATAGTTTTCATCATACACATTTCTACAGTGTCTGACTATCAATCCATGTTAAGACAGAGTATTGCAGAAAAAGATTTGTAAGAAAATAAAACAGGTACCGTAGGCTCTTTTTTGTTTTTGTTTTGAATTTGAAATCCTCAGTAATGGAGGAGGAGGAGGTGTTGGAGGTGGTGGAAGAAGAGTGGAAGGAGGAGAAAGGTTGTGAACGGAGTGGTGATGCATATAGACCATGCTGGTGGTTGTTGATTTCTATAGTTTTTTTCTTGGATATTTTTTTTTTTTTGCACACTGAGTCAATCATAAGTAAGAATCTCCGGTGATAAGAACTCTATGTTTGCAAACCATAAGGCCTTCCTCAGTTTTATACAGAAAGGGCATGATATATGAATGATTATTTGTTACTTTGGTCAAAAAATATCTTTATCTTGCTGACTCACCACCTGTGAGATAGAAACTCAAAAGAGAGAAATAATTCAAAAAATGTAAATTTGTTCCCCTTTATTTTCTTTTACTTTTATGTGGACTAGCAGAATTTTTTTTTAAATATATAATTACATATATTGCAAGATGTTATTGCAATCTCAACCTAAATAATTGTTGAAACCAAATATCAGGCTTAGCTTTTTTGTTTGACTTTATATGAGATATTGGGGAAAACTTATAATAAAATAATAAAATTCTACTAGTAGAAGCAACATTGAGTTCTAAGATTAATGTTGTCTTCAAATTTTTTCTCTGTGGCTAATGTTTTAGCCATAATTCAACTCATTTATAGTTGTACACTTTTGACGTTGACTGACAATTTTGATCTTTACTCTCACAGAGATACTGCAAAATTTTTTTATCGATTGTTAATTATTTAGCCACAATTCAACTCATTTATTTTATAGTTTTAAGCTTTTAACATTGACTGACAATTTTGATCTGTACTCTCGCAGAGATGCGGCCAAAAGTACTCCATCGTTTGGAGACAGGAAGTGCTACCAGCTTCCTCCAGGGTCCATTGGTCTGGCAGAGAGAGCAGCGGTGAGGATTCATGTCTGTCTCGATTGAAAAATCATGTTAGTTTTTAAGATATTTTTATTGACGTTAAAAAGGTTCAATTTTGAATGAGCTTTTGCGCTGTTACTACTGCTTTGTCTACTTAAAACTTATTGTGTGTCTTAGTTTTGCTTTCAAATTGTTATAATACAAAGATATTACTCTTTTTTGTTCTTGTTCAATAGCAAAGTGCTTTTTTGGATTTTTATTTTGTTGTTTGGAAACCTTATGTTACAAGGCTTTTAAACTCTATCATTCCTTTTGATTCATTTCAAATTGCCTCGATCCACTTCCTGCCTTAAGGTTTGGAATGTTCTGTTCGGATTTTACAGTTTTTAATAATTAATAATATAAAATATGGTGCTATTTCTTGGAAAATAAAAAGTCATGATTATTACACAAAGCAGTCTTCAAAATTCTTATGAAAAAAAAATTAAAGGCAGTTAAAAAAAACACATTATTTTATTTGTTTACTTCGATCTCGGATAGATTTATCTTCCAGTGATGTGTTTTGCTTTTTTGTGCCAATTATTTCTAAAAAAAAACAATTATACATCATCATTATTATTTCTCTCGAAATTTGTTGAAACTCCTTCCAGGACCGTGACGTTGCGGAAGGTGCCGATTTTCTGATGGTCAAACCGGGTCTGGCGTATCTGGATGTGTGTCGACTGATCAAGCAGAAGGTGAGAGAGCAGCAACCAGTATAATTTATTTAACTGACTTTAAACTGCTAATTTGGTTTTGTGTAAGTAGAGGCAGATTTAGTTGTGAGAAACAGAAAGAAAGGAAAGATGTTGACATTTTATGTGGAGTACATTTTTTATTTATTTTTTAATTTTATTTATTTTACATTTTTAGTCAGGCATAGTTAATTCTTTGTCGCTCAATGTATACACAAATGTATTTTCAAGGCTGTGATATGATTATCAGAAAAGTAATATATATAATAAATTTTTCATTAAAATTTTACAGGCGGCCTGTCCAGATTAGCAAAATTTTAATAAAAGAGATCACTGAACTGATGCTGTTTTCTACACATTATTGCCGCAACGTAGTAGGGGGGTGCGGTGGCCCTGGGGTAGAACATCGGCTTCCTTCGCAAAAGGTCCGGATCTAAGCCTTGGCGATTTCGCTCCCTACTGGTTGGGTCGGTGTCAGTATAATGTGACCGGCTGAGACATGGTATCCCCGCCCTGTCTCGTGTGTCGCAGCACATAAAATTATCAAACGTCCATCTTGGGGCCCGTCCACAACAATATAGCCTATATAGTGCTGATGTTGGAGTTAAACCAACCCAACAACAACAACAAGCCCAGGGTAAGCAAAGTGGCAGGTGGTCAGCTCAGTTGTCTAATGTTGTACCTCTCTTCTTAAAAACTCCAAATCTTTAATATTTTAAAAATTATATAGGGCATATAAAATTGTCAGACGTCAGTCTTGGGGTCCATCCACAATATAGCCTATATAGTACTGATGTTGGAAGTTAAACCAACTCAACCACAATATATATTCTGCATGGGTTGAGTTGAGTTGAGTTTAACGTCCAACATCAGCACTATATAAGCTATATTGTGGACGGGCCCCAAGACGGACGTCTGACAATTGTGTGTGCTGCCACACACAATACAGGGTCTGGGTGGGGATACCATGACTATATAGTGCTGATTTCTCTTCCCACCTCCGTCCAGTACCCGACACACCCGCTGGCCATCTACCAGGTGTCGGGCGAGTACGCCATGCTGTACCACGCGGCCCAGGCAGGGGCTGTGGACCTCAAGGCCGCCGTCATGGAGACGCTGCAGAGCATGCGACGCTCGGGTAAGCATCGCACTCGTTGTTCCATGGGTGATCTCTACAGTGGAAGATGTTTAAGATAAACTTATTGGGGATTATACAGTCTCGGGTAAGTACCGCACTCGTTGCTCCTTGGGGGTTCTTTACAGTGGAAGTTGTTTAAGATAAACTTATTGGGGATTATACAGTCTTGGGTAAGCATCGCACTCGTTGTTCCTCGGGCGATCTACAGTGGAAGCTGTTTAAGATTAAGTTTTTGGGGATAAACTTTAAGTTTATTTGATCCAAAGTTAAATAATTACATGTATACAGTCTCGGGTAAGCTATGCACTTGTTGTTCCTTGGGTGATCTCTACAGTGGAAGCTGCTTATTACTTAAGATAAACTTATTGCGGACAACCAATAAGTTTATATGTTATTAGTTTATTTTTAGTTAATTAATAGTATCAACAGTCTTGTGAGAGTGGAGAAAAGGGATTGGTGTCTCGGAAAAAGTTCATATAAAGCCATAGTTTATATTAAACAGGGTTTATCTAAATCAGGTGTCCATGTATACCTTTTCACTATTAATTTATTTTTATTAACCAATACCATGATCCTAGAATATGCGAAATGATATTTGTTTTATATGTAGTTGTCAAGTTTTATCCAAATATTATATCTATGACTGACTGAGAAAGCATTTCCTGGTTTAAAGATAATGGTGAAACTTTTCAGTTATGTCGCTGAATGAAATACAGTATATTGGTATTGTACTGACTTTTTAAATATTTTTTTTTCTTTTTACACAAAGTGATATTTCCATGTCAAAAAGCCACAAATACGATATATTGAAAAAATTCCTTTCGTTTCCATTGCAATAACCATACATATCTGCCTGCTGACTTTGTATGATATTCTGAGCGGCTGAGGCAGGAGATATGGTAACCCCGCCCTGTCTTGTATGTGGCAGCACATAAAATTGTGAGACGTCAGTCTTGGGGTCCGTCCACAATATAGCCTTTATAATGCTGATGTCGGACGTTAAACCAACTCAACTACCATTCCATGTAAAAAAAAAAAAAAAAAACATTGAAAAAATCTCTTTCGTTTCCATTGCAATAACCATTCATATTTGCCTGCTAACTTTGGCATTTTGTTTGTAGCAACCTGTCATGTATAGACCTATGCTTCTCTCTGTTCCAGGTGTTGACATCCTGATCTCCTACTACACCCCTCACGTCCTTCAGTGGCTCAGGGATGACGCGATGGCGGCAGCAGTCCAGCTCATCAGCATCAACACCAAGTGAACTAGTTAGTTAGTTAGTGTTTAAGCCTCTTGATTTCCTGTGGTACATTGGGCAACAAAGTGAACTCATGCCGATCTCATGTTACAAATACGATTGAAAATTGTTTTCATTTTTTTTTTTTTTTACTCTTGGTTAAGCCTAGTTTTATAAGAAAAAGAGCTATAGTGCTTTTGGTTGACTTTGAAGTCTCCCTGTAAATATTTGAAATATGTTCATTCAAATGGGCAGAAAGAAGGCAATATCATTGGAAAATTCTTTTAAAATTTCTGTCTATTTAAAATGATCAACAAAATCTTGCACTGTCTCAGAACTTATTGTGTTAGGGTCAAGTTTCAATAAAACTCTTTTTATGAGCCATATGTATATGTGCATCAGCTGATTTTACTAGTAACATAAAACGCTACATTCAAGTATATTTTATCCGTAATATCATCCGTAACAACAGCCCAAGGGCAGCTAGTGTGTTTTACCCAAAACATTGTTATTTGAGAGGCCTGTTTAAGGGGCTTTTTTTTTTAAATTGATTTATGACAACTTAGTGCGTTTTAACCTGAATTAAGACCTATATAATAATATGCAGATCTCAAGTTAATTTTTTTTTCTTCTTTTTGGAATGAAAATATTTTGTACTTTGTTTTAAAGTTTTATCAGTGGACCTGGATCAAAAATTATGTTGGACAGATGCATAATTAAGTGTTATGTTAGCTGTTCTACCCATATTTGGTGCAAGTAAATTGTTTCTATATCAAAGCTTTGACAAAGAAAGTTCATTTTCAAGTTCAAGTTTTTGATCAATTAAAAAGAATCATTGGAGGTGTAAATAATTATTTTCATATATAGTCATAGGCAATAAAATATATTACATTGTGGAACTCAAATTATGAGATGACCTGCTTAGAAACAGGCAATAATCAATTAAAGCATCAGATCTCTTTGTTGAGTCTTGTCAGTATAATGTGATAGACTGAGAACAGAAGCTCTGGTTGTATCCCTATTTTCCTTGTGCAAAAGCTCTTTAAATTGTCAAGTGTGGTCCTAACCTTTTCAGAAGGCGCTACTTAAAACACTATTACATGTATTGCCTATGGGCGCAATATTTTAAATAGTGTACAATGAAGTTTTCCAAGCAAATATCAGGGATACGAAAAGGCTAAGACCTTCTGCAAGATAGCCTTATTGATGTTAAAAGACATTGAAATACCAACAAACCATTTCACTAACATATCAAATAATACAAGGGTTAATATTATTTATTACTTGGCTTACGGATTTTGAAATATTGCTTCTTGGAAATTTGGATAGAATTAATGTTACTTATATTTCAATTGTAATTGTAAGGATTAGTTTTTGAACCTTAAATTTTGTTTCTATCACTAGACATGGCAACCTTTGAACTTGTCTAAACAAATTATTGTCTCCTAAGTTGTATAATCTCTTATATCATTTCTGAAATACTTAAGATGTAAAGTATATATAGCTGTGGCTTGTTATGTATAACATAACAATATAGCCGTTACCGTGCTGATGTGCCGTAAAAACAAACATGTGTAACATAATGCTGCCAAGTATTATTCAATTTGTCCTACTCTATTCCAATTGGAATTTTTTTTTCTTTGTATGAGGTTCATAGTGATACAGATTCATGTACTGCTTAAAAGAATGTATTTCAACTTTTGTAAAGATTTTACTTAATTTCTATGAATAATCGGATGTGATCTCAGACAACTGGTTTTGTATTTTTTTTTATGATGAACCTTGAAAGATAAACAGTAATTGTCTTTACAAAATGATACAACTGTGCCTTATTTGAAGCTTCCAAAAATAACGGACAACGTCACCGAAATAACCAGTGGTAATAAGTGATCTATATAATTAAAATATTTGGTGTAATTGTGACTGATTACATAGATTGTCTAGTAAGATTGTAGGCTGAACAAAAATTACCGAGCATCATCCCTAACAGTCCTTACTGCAATACAGTTGAAAAGAAATGGATAACTGTTACCCTTGTTTCGAAAAAATGTGTTCACTTCAGTCGATTCAGTGTCGGTGACGTTGCCTGTTGTTTTGGGAATCCTTGTTCTTATGCAAACTCTATTCAACACTGCTCAATTCTCTTTTTTTTTTTTTTTTTTTAGTGTAAATTTATTTTCATTCTAACAATGTATAATAGACAACAACAAAAAGTGTGTGTAGAAAGTATATACATAAATGATCCACCTCATTATAGAGTGAGGGCAAGATCTGAGAAAATTGGCATTTTATTAATTATCCTTGTCAATTTACACTGCACCCTTTGACCAAGCCTATGTGCTTAGAATTACATGCATTGTATTCAATTTTATGTTGGTTGTGACCTTATGTTTATTAAGGCCTTGCCACCTCAGGATGTTATTGTACTTCTGTTAACATATTTTATCAAATAAAATTAATTGACTCTACTTTACATGAAGAAAAAGCTCCCTGTTTGCAAAAATATATTGTGCATGTATTTTCACATTGCCTCAGTAGGGCCAACTACTATAGCCTCTCGTCAAGAGTTAAGAGCCAAAAACGCTTGCTTTCAGTTCTTTTTTTGGGTTGAGAAAGAACATATATGAGTGTACTAATGTAGCTCATCAAAATTAATCGGTAGTGGTATTCATCTGCTGTGGATTAGAAAAATAGTTGATAAAAATGACTCAAGATGATGTTTCATGCAAGCCTGAGTGTTTTGGATAGATAAGCTCACATGCCTAATTTGTATAAACTTTTAATTTGTCAAATCTTGTTCATGCTCTTACCTTGTTTTATTGGTTTAAAAGCAAAATTTCAACCTTAAATTATAAAAAAAAATATTTATGCATTTTGAAAATGTATTACTCGAGATCATTTTTAGTTTCTACACGATCTGTAGTTATTTAAATTATTACCTAAGAAAAATATGTAATAAAATAAAGGCCCAGTGGGAAAAAAGCTTCATTTGACTGTCCACTCAAATGTAAGGGCTTTGCCGGTGGAAGTTACATATGCAACAATATGGGCATTAAAAAAAAGTCCTTGTTTTATCATACGTTCAAATTACATAATGTTAAAGTAATGAGTGTTCTACTCGTATTTATTTATATTCACATATCGCTGGAAGTCTTCTTCAAAGAATACTCTTCTCTTTATTTTTTTTTCACAAAAAGGGCATTTCTCCTGTATTACTACTATAATATGTAATACTCTTTGTTGATTCAAATTATGATTATGTTTAGAATATTTACAAAATTAATTACATTTGTATAGACAACAGTGTGATTTGCATGCTTTGTTTGTTGGCACTATCCAAGATTCAAAAAGAAAACTTCTTATAATAATGTGTAATTATATGATGGCTTTGTGTACATGTATGACTTAAGTTTTGACAAAAAAAAATCAATAAGAATTATATATTTAATTTTGACAACATTCAATTCTATTGAATCATTCTCATCATACATCATTGGGGTGACATTAAAAGGATTAATTCCATCATTACAAAAAAATTGGGCCTATAACAGATTTTATGAGTAAGCCATTTTTATTTAATTCTATAACCCAGCTCCCATTCTCAAACTCTACAGTTTTTTTTTTATAATGATTCTTCTGTAGAAATAAAACCGCATCAAGCTGTTACCTCTATAATTCACCAACACTGCAGATGTAATCTTTTTAATGTCACCTCACCATATGTTACGGTTAAGTGAATGGGCATTCTGAATTAGCAGAATACCCATATCAAAGATGCATCTTTTATATCTATAATAAAATTATGCTATAGAAAGATAATACTTCTTTTGTAGAATTTTTTTGTTTCGTTTTGTTTTGTGTGTGTTTTCCTTTATAAAAATAACTTGTATTGTCATAAAAATGATGTAGAAATATTGTAATAATGAAAAGCGGCATTTGTCTCGTTGTATAGACTCTTGACATTTATTTCATAATGAAGAAAGAAAACAATATACATGTAATCATTATAAAAAAGAGTACAGATAAAACAACAAGCAATGTTTAATGCCACCGTAGTAATTTCATGTAATTTAAAATTGATATTCACAAAAATGATCGATTTATGAAGAAGAAGAAAAAGTGACATGAACTTTTAAAAGTATTACCTACTTTAACATTAATCAACAATTTTGCAGCAAAGACTGTCAATATCAGTGACTGTTTGACTTAGACTGCACACACAGTGAGTACAAACACCAACACGTCTTCTAAAGAAATTCGTCTTTCGGTGTGAACGTGTATTGGAAACCCAAATTTAAACCTACTGAAACATAGTGTCGACAACTTAACTTCACAGCAAAGCGCGTTCTCTACAACTTTTTGACGGAATTTAACATAAAACGAATTCATGTAGAAGACGTGTTGGTGTTTGTATTCACTGAGTTTGGGTCCTAAGCTAAAAAAAAATGTCTTTCAATTTTACATAAAAATATACTCTACAAACCCAAAAGCTGACAGGTCCTTGATTCTAATAAGTAAAAAAAATTAATAAAAGTTATGCTTTACAGTATAAACAGCTCAAAGATAGGCATTTCAAATATGAAATTAAAGGAGAATTTTACAACAAATCTCAATGAAATCAAAGGGGAATCATACAGCAATTCCCTTTAGATTGTTCCAGTAATTAACCGAATCAACTATAATACATACAAGCATATGACATGACAATGCTGTACGGTATCTTCTAAGTTATAGAGGGTTAAAACATGAGCCAGAACATGAATCCAACTCTGCTCAAATGAGGAGAAACAGAAAATGAGCCTTTGACCAGATGATCACTGGATTGTCCTTGGAGAAACTACGCAATGCTAAGCTCACTCTGTAATGTATCAGTGTTAGATATAAGAATTTACCAAGAGTAATGTAACGCATCGTAGTTAGAAATAGAATATTTCGTATCTACTACAAAATGCTGCCATGACACTATGACATTTCTGCTTGTGATCACATCTCTGGTGTCTTCCATTTCCAACAAAGTAGAATAACTTTTTGCGAAACCTCGGATGATTCCCACTAGCGGAAGTTTAGAACGGCTCCAGCAGATGATGAGGTAGAAAAAACTTTCCTAATAAAATTTCCGCAACACAGTGAAAAGTTTAAAGTACCATAACAGGTTTTTTTTTTTGGTCTCTTTTTAGGCAAAGTCTCCGAGATGAACGTCTCCTAGGCTCACTGGGATGGGTGACAGAAATGTTATTGTTGATGATTCTCAGCGTAGTCTCTAGGTTTAAAGACCCATAGGCCTCTTTACGGAAATTTCCTTCTTGTCTCTCTCCTCTATTGGAGTACTGGGTTTAACATCTCCTAGGCCCCTCTAGAGGGAGTTATCCTATACAGCAATTTTTTTAGGTCTCTTCTCTATTGGAGTCTTTGTGCTCAACATCTTTCACTGTTTCAGTCTGCCTGGAAGGATCCTTTTCAGTATTTTTATTGTTGTTTATATCCACACACCAGCCGCTATTTATTCTTTTGGAGTCTTTGTGCTCAATATCTTTCAGTCTCCCTGTAGGGAGGAACCTTTTCAGTATATTTATTGTTGTCTATATCCACACACCAGCCGCTATTTATAGAGGGATGAGTAATACTCCTCCTCCAGCTCAAACAAGTCGTTGGCCCGCTATTTATAGACACACCAGCCGCTATTTATAGAGGGATGAGTAATACTCCTCCTCCACCAGCCCGCTATTTATAGAGGGATGAGTAATACTCCTCCTACATTGGCCCGCTATTTATAGAGGGATGAGTAATACTCCTCCTACATTGGCCCGCTATTTATAGAGGGATGAGTAATACTCCTCCTCCAGCTCAAACAGGTCGTTGGCCCGCTATTTATAGACACACCAGCCCGCTATGAGTAATACTCCTCCTCCAGCTCAAACAGGTCGTTGGCCCGCTATTTATAGACACACCATCCCGCTATTTATAATAATAATAATAATATTAATAATAATAATGTTATCATGAATGGGTCCCAAGACTAATTCCGGAAATTCAATCAATCTCAGATTTATATCACATTATCTGGATGTAAGAAATCCTAAATAAGAATAAGTACTGGGCTGTTATAGCACTAAAGTGTGTCCCTCCCTCACTCTCTCTCACTCTCTCTCTCTCTCTATCTCTCTCTCTCTCTCCCCTCCTCCTCTCTCTCGGTCTCTCTCTCTTTCTCTCTTTCTCCCTCTCTCTGCCTCTCTCTCTCGTTCTCTTTCTCTCTCTCTGTCTCTCTCTCTTTCTCTCTCTTTCTTTCTTTCTCTTTCTCTTTCTCTCTCTCTCTCTCTCTCTCTCTCTCTCTCTCTTTCACTCCCTCTCTCTCTTTCTCTTGCCACATGTCTTTGAATTCATGCCTTATAAACACAGTATTCAGAATCATATTTTACTATAATATTATATACTCTTCATATAAATTAGACACTAAGCCACCCACTTCCAATACACTTAACTACATGTATTGTGTATTAACCACATGTATTGTGTATTAACTACATGTATTGTGTACCTAACTACATGTATTGTGTACTAACTACATGTATTGTGTACTAACTACATGTATTGTGTACTAACTACATGTATTGTGTACTAACTACATGTATTGTGTACTAACTACATGTATTGTGTACTAACTACATGTATTGTGTACTAACTACATGTATTGTGTACTAACTACATGTATTGTGTACTAACTACATGTATTGTGTACTAACTACATGTATTGTGTACTAACTACATGTATTGTGTACTAACTACATGTATTGTGTACTAACTACATGTATTGTGTACTAACTACATGTATTGTCGTCTGACAATTTTAGTTGCTGCTACACATAGGCTGTGCTGGCTAATATACATACATATGTACCTGGTAACATTTTTTTTGTCATAAATCTTTATTCTATATTATAAAGTAGCTTTAAAACCGTTTTGAGCTTTCAACTAAGAGTGGGATATCCACACATTGTATCCGTGGATGCGTCCGTCTACATAAGTGAGAAAACCAGCGTGAACCGGGCACAATTTGCTGACATAAGTTTAGAGCCAGAGCCCTCTAAACAACTATAATATTATATTGACTGTTTTTTTATTTTCAAACAAAAATTTAAAAATCTCTGGTTCTAGAAATGATAGAGTTATAGTTTTTTTTTTCCAACCCTATTAAAGTGCATTTGATGCATTTTGACATACTAAAAATAAATCCAAAAAGTTCAAATTCCGAATTGTGCTTGATCCACCCCGGTTGATTAACATAATTAAATAAATCAGGACACTTTAAAAAAAAAAAAAGAAAAAATAGTGCCAACAAAAGCGATGCGATTCCTTACGATGTTCGCCGCTCGGACCTGCATCTCGAAGTGGTCCTGCTCGATCTGAGTGGCCCTCAGCAGCTGTCCGTCTTCCTCCACCTGCCAGACACACGACGACACGAACAGACACGTGAAGGAAGTTGAAAGTTGTGTATCAGCACGACATGTGGGACAACAGCAACATTAGATTAGGGACACTCAGAAAAGAAGAAAATATAAAAAAGAAATCTTTTGGTTTTGATTAAGAAATGAAATTTAATTTTTTTTTAAATGTTCAGCCAAGAAATTAAATGATCTCATTAAAAAAAATAATAATAGAATGGCTAAAGTGTATAGGCTATATCTGAATATTTAGAGGGAAAACAAAAATTCACGATAATGAGTTATAATACTGCATATCATATCATATTTTTAAATAGTGGTTTAACAGAAGAAATTTTTTTTTTTCTGATTGGCAGTATAACAGAAAAAAAAATTGTAAACAGTATAGAAAAGATATAAAAAGAAAAACTGGTAGGTATTTTTGTGGGCAACATCTCTCGTCTGGTTTGCAATAGCGCAGTCCTTGACAAGATCACAGTACACAGCGTGTGAAAACACAAACTGCAGATCGCTATAAAATTGTGACCAGTAAATAATTACCATTCTATTATTATACAAACTGCAATACAGTGATTGGTGCAATGGCTTCAATTTAATTGATTACGAAAATGGAATTGAAAAACTTCAAAGCAATATTGGCCTGCATAATAATACTAATAATAATAATACGGCTAAGACAGGAGTCATGGTATCCCCGCCCTGTCTCGCGTGTGGCAGCACATTAAATTGTCAGACGTCCGTCTTTGGGCCCATCCACAATTTAGCCTATATAGTGCTGCTGTTGGACGTTAAACCAACCAACCTTTCAACAGATAGCGGAACCAAACAGAAAGTTATCTTCCCCCTGAGAAAGAGTTAAAGAGTGAGTTGGTTTCTTTACACCCGATGCCAGCACTACAGACTATATTGTGATAAGGTCCCAATACTTTGTACTGACGTCTGACACAGAGGCAGTGCAGGGATACCATGACTCTTAGTCACACTGTACTGACTGACACCAACCTAACCAGTTGGGTACAAAACCGGAAAAATACATTTGTACCGATTGTGGGTTTCAGGGTTTCAAACCAGAGACTTCTCATATGAGGGGCTACCACTCAAACCCTTGCGCCAGGTCGACCTCTAGATTTGGCCAAGCTACATGATAATATTTATTACAACAGCGAGCAGAACATAACAGCAAGTTATCTCCCCCTGATAGAGTTGTTCTACTGCCAAAAGTTTAGAAACACATTTCACTGGTGCACCCTACAATCATGATTTAGATTTTGCCTAGTATGGGGAATAATATTCCCTAGCAGTGGAATGTCTGGTTGAAGGTCTTCATCCCTATAATAATAATAATAATAATAATAATAATAATAATAATAATAATAATAATAATATAATAATAAATAAATAAATAAACAAATAAATAATAACATTAATAAGACATTGACTAAATAAAAATATACATGGATATATGCCATGAATCTACTTACTTAAATTGATCATTATATTTTTTTTAAAACTATAATAAACAAAATATAACAAACTCATTAGAGAACATATTAAGTCAATTTGAACTTTTGACACAAAGTAAATACATTTACCATCAAAACCTCAACCATGTATTAATGTATACATGAGGGTGGGGGAGGTCAAAATTTTCAAAGTCCATCACCACAACTTTACAGACAACAAACCCGTTTCACATCTTGAATTTCATTTTAGTGCCTTATTAAATGTACCTTTCATATAAGTATTGTTACACACTTTCCCACACCAAATGGACAGTTTCAAAAAGACATATATAAATACAAATCTCAATGGATGCTTGTATTTTATCAGGAGGGGGGAAAGATAGATGACAAATTTACAAATTGTAGACTTAGGCTAGTCTTTGTGACAGGCTCATGTTATCATGTACAATATCTGTTTTTAAAAAATATTAAACAGTCTTAAAGCCCAGTTGATTGTGAAACAAAACAAAAACATTCTACTCTGATATAAAATTAAATTTTTTTAACCTTGGGGAGAAAAAACTATCCTTTTGTTGTTTTTGTTTGTTTGTTGTTTTTTTTTTTTCGTTTTTTTTTTTTTTTTGCTTTTTTGGGTTGTTGTTTTGTTGTTGAGTTTTTTTGTTTTGTTTTGTTTTGTTGTTGGGTTTTTTTGTTTTGTTTTGTTTTGTTGTTTTTTGTTTTGTTTTTTTTGTTGTTTTTTTTTGGGGGGGGAGGAGGAGGAGGAGGGAGCAAACAAACAAACGAAGCCCCACATATTATGAGTTCAATGTTAGTAGTAGAACAACAAACAAACACAATAATTAAAAAC
>RQTK01000915.1:0-29517 GCA_003991915.1 Elysia chlorotica
TGCACCTCCTCCTGCTCATCTTATGCTTGCCCTGCTCCTCCTCCTGCATTTCCTTCTCTGACTCCCTCTCGGTTCCGCCTGCACCTTCTCCTACTGTTCCTCCTCTTCCGCCTGTGCATCCTCCTACTCATATCACTGCTGCTCCTGTTCCTCTTCTAACTCCACATCCTCCGCCTACTGTTCCTACTCCGCTAGTTCTTTCTACTTCTAAATTGGCTGGCTATTAAAATGTGGGCGCACAAAGTCACCCCCGACGTACGATCAATTATGGATCAGTTCTTTGTCTATTCAACAGGTGAGGGCATAAAGTCACCCACGACATACTGATGCGATAGTAAAACATGACATACGGATGGGGTTAAGAGACCATTTACAGCACAAGGTTCCAAAATTCTGCCCTTTTTGTAGGCCTTTACACATATAAAAAATAATGGCAAAGTTCTCTTTTTTAATCTAATTACAAATCGATGCAAGAATCTTTTTTTAAGCGTTTTCCCACAAAGTTTTATTATCTCAGATAAATTTTGAGTGTGGGTGACTATTTCACATAAAATATCATACATGTAAATGTATTACTTTACAAATATCAGTCATTTATAACCCCCCAAAAATAATAATGAAAACCAATCAATACGTATACATATATATGATAATTTTAGCTATATGTTCCTTTCCTTTAAAAATTGTGATAATGTGATTATGCACAGCATAAAAGAACAATTATACCAATTAAAAATTTCAAAGTTTTAATGTTGCAGCAGAGTTACGTGAGCAAATGCAAGGCACAAAAAAGATATTTCTAATTTGGCTCTTGATAACAGTGAGATCTCTCTTAAGAATAAAATAAACCTCTTGGAGAGAGGTTTTAAGTTCAATCTATCCCATAAATTACAGGGTGACTGTAAAGTTTACAAAAGGCGATGTGTGCCGTGAAAATATTTTATAATAAATACAGCCACAATTTAACTTGAAACTAAACAGGGTGTATCCCAAGCAAACTCTACTGTAATACATGTAGTGATACAGACACACTACAAAATTTTGTAAACTACTCCCACAAAAAAATAGCAAAATAAACAACAAATCAAAACAAAATTTACATGAGAGAATAAAAAAGGACAATGATGACACATTAATATTAATATGTATTATTTAAGAATCTGAAAGATAAATAAAATATTACTATAGATCAGGATAAAAAATTCGAAAAGTAAAATAATACATGTATTGTAGAAAATATGAAATGACAAAAATAATTAGTGTAAGCAGCAGCCCTAAACAGCTTGTGGTACCTGGGTACTGTGTCCTAACACTTGTGGCCTTGGCGTAGGTTCGATGCTTAACATTTTGGTTGAGTTCTACGACAACGGCCGCTCTGGCCTGTGCAAAGGTACCACCATGCTGGGCCCTGCACCGCTGAATAGCCTCTTCTTCTTTCCACTTGGGGCTTTCCTTTGAATCTGCCGCATGTGGTCCATGGCAGTTCAGACAGCTAGGGTTGGCTTTACAGTCTGTTCCAGCATGCCCTCCCTTACCACATCGGCAACACACTGCTGTGCGCCTACATGTTGTTTGGCTATGACCAAAACGATGGCATCTGAAACAGCGCATCGGTCCCGGGATGTATGGGGTAACTTTGAGAGTTAAGTACCCCACTTTTAGCGATGTCGAGTCGAATGTTAGGACGAGTATTGGTCCTGATTTTGTCACCCCCCTTCTGCACGAAAATGCGTGGAGCGTGGGTGACTCCATCGAGTTCCGTTACCATCTCCTCCTCGCTCGTCGTTTCAAGATCACGAGATCTAACTACACCCCTGGAGCTGTTTAGGCTGCGATGAGCATTCACAGTGACAGGAATGTTGACAAATGTTTCGACCTTGCCAAGACGTTTCACTTGTGCCTCAATAGAGCACTCCACCAAGAGCTCACCAGAACGGGGCTTCGTGGCGCTCTTTGCGTCTCACCCACAATTCCTTTCAGTGCTCTGCTGAGTGATAGCAAAGACACTAAGCTTTGCCACCTTTTTCTCTGCGTCGCTGATCACCTGGAAAGGTGACCAGCTTTGTTTGGCAATGGAGCCCAAAAGTGTTGGGGCATCCACTGCCTTCCGTTTGCTTGCGCCAGATGGAACACCCGCTCCATCTAGACAAGGCTTCTTAGAAAAGTTGGGAGTTGGGAAGGTTTCGATAGATAATAAGGATTCCATGTAGAAGAAATAAGAGGTTCTGCTCCGGGGCGCCCCACCGCCACCGAGCCCAACATAAGAGCCTTTTCAATAAATCAAAAAGAATAACCCGCTCCTGGTATATTTCTGATTGCCATTATAATGCTTTCAATCGTTTCTTTGTGTGCTTTAGCTATATGAGCAGTCAAAGACAGATTTAAACCGACCTTCTGGCAAAGAAAATACATGTACAAAAAGGGGGGGGGGGGTGAAGAAACACTATTGGTAAAGCACTAAATAACTCGTCGAAGTGATGAAAGTCTGACGGCTCTGGCGGCCGAATTTAGCTTAAAAATAGATCTAGCTTAAACTATGAAACATCCCTATACGTGTAGAAAAGCGCAGGCAATGGTAATACATGTACATGTACTCTCTCTCTCTCCTTATTCAAAGGCATACACGTAGTACTAGTAGTAGGCTATTTATTACCTGTTTAGCTACTCCTCCTCCCTCCTCCTTTTCCTCACTTCTGCTCCTTCTCCATTTGTTCTTCCTTCTGCTCTTCCGTTCTCCTTTTCCCTCCCTCCTCCTCTACCTCCGCCCTGCAGCTCTTTCTCGTTCTACTCCTCCTCCCTCCTGCTTTTCCTCCTCTTCCTTTTTCTCCCCTCTCCTTCTCCTTCCTGCTCTTCCTCCAGCTCATTCTGCATGTCCTCCGCCGGCACCTGCACCTCCTCCTGCTCATCTTATGCTTGCCCTGCTCCTCCTCCTGCATTTCCTTCTCTGACTCCCTCTCGGTTCCGCCTGCACCTTCTCCTACTGTTCCTCCTCTTCCGCCTGTGCATCCTCCTACTCATATCACTGCTGCTCCTGTTCCTCTTCTAACTCCACATCCTCCGCCTACTGTTCCTACTCCGCTAGTTCTTTCTACTTCTAAATTGGCTGGCTATTAAAATGTGGGCGCACAAAGTCACCCCCGACGTACGATCAATTATGGATCAGTTCTTTGTCTATTCAACAGGTGAGGGCATAAAGTCACCCACGACATACTGATGCGATAGTAAAACATGACATACGGATGGGGTTAAGAGACCATTTACAGCACAAGGTTCCAAAATTCTGCCCTTTTTGTAGGCCTTTACACATATAAAAAATAATGGCAAAGTTCTCTTTTTTAATCTAATTACAAATCGATGCAAGAATCTTTTTTTAAGCGTTTTCCCACAAAGTTTATTATCTCAGATAAATTTTGAGTGTGGGTGACTATTTCACATAAAATATCATACATGTAAATGTATTACTTTACAAATATCAGTCATTTATAACCCCCCAAAAATAATAATGAAAACCAATCAATACGTATACATATATATGATAATTTTAGCTATATGTTCCTTTCCTTTAAAAATTGTGATAATGTGATTATGCACAGCATAAAAGAACAATTATTACCAATTAAAAATTTCAAAGTTTTAATGTTGCAGCAGAGTTACGTGAGCAAATGCAAGGCACAAAAAAGATATTTCTAATTTGGCTCTTGATAACAGTGAGATCTCTCTTAAGAATAAAATAAACCTCTTGGAGAGAGGTTTTAAGTTCAATCTATCCCATAATTACAGGGTTGACTGTAAAGTTTACAAAAGGCGATGTGTGCCGTGAAAATATTTTATAATAAATACAGCCACAATTTAACTTAAACTAAACAGGGTGTATCCCAAGCAAACTCTACTGTAATACATGTAGTAATACAGACACACTACAAAATTTTGTAAACTACTCCCACAAAAAAATAGCAAAATAAACAACAAATCAAAACAAAATTTACATGAGAGAATAAAAAAGGACAATGATGACACATTAATATTAATATGTATTATTTAAGAATCTGAAAGATAAATAAAATATTACTATAGATCAGGATAAAAAATTCGAAAAGTAAAATAATACATGTATTGTAGAAAATATGAAATGACAAAAATAATTAGTGTACAGCAGCAGCCTAAACAGCTTGTGGTACCTGGTACTTTGAATTTGATGCAGAATTTTTAATTGATTTTACATCTAGTAAAAGTTAAGATTTTAATGCTCTGTTTGTTGTTAAGTTCAGCTTAAGTACATACAAGAGAGACCAAGTGACATTAGAGTATTTAATTAACAAAATATGCATTGCACCAAAAGAGTACTTAAAAATTCATGTTTCTTTAAGAGAAAAGTGACAATGTATTTTACTGCAACATCTACAAGTTGTACGTATAAATCCTTAAAAATTAAAATCTATAAACCTTACGATATAGACATGGCTCTCATGGATTGCATTCATGATACATAGCTGCCAACTTTTAGAAGGCAAATTATACAGATCCTTAGAGATATCACAGCTTTTCCAATATTTTGATACAAGACAAAATTAGAATAGATACATACATATGTATAAATAGATTAAGTTGGTTTAATCAATATCTTTAAGTCCAACCTTTTCAGCTAGGTTATATGTGTATGTATATCTAACAATAAACAAGACTGACAACTTGACTTGCTGTCACACAGAGAAACAACAGGGATTCCAGCTCAGCTGATCACAAACTGACACCATTGGTCATTGACTGAACCAACCAGTAGAGGACAAAACCCAACAAAAAATTTGCTGATCATGGGTTTCAATCTGGAAACATCCCTTTTGAGAACTAAATGCTCCACAATTGGTGCCAGTAGACCCAATTTATATTACAGAATTAGATATAGATCAATACCATCGAATATCTACTAGATCTGGAATCTAAAACTACAGTCTAGATCTTGATTCAACATCACAATAAGCCTTAAATTTAGTTAGATTTGGGATCGACAGACCTGTTTGAGGGTATCAATTTTCTATCGTCAATGTAAAATGTATGCAACTGCAAGCAATGATCTGCCGACTAGTCATGCATTTTTGCGTCAGATCCTAATAGTAATACTGTCAAATACTTATTTTTTTTTCACTGATATGGATAGGCATACTATTTATTATAGTATTAAAACTACTGTTTTGAAGTTATGATAGTAATTTAACTTCAAATTCTACCTTTTTAATTAAAATGATACATTGTAGATCTATTATGTTGTGGCTAATAACCACACCTTTAAAAAGATATTTTTTGCAAAATTTAATCATCAACCAGATGAGTATTGGAAGAAATTTGAAACAAACAATTCTTGGCAATACCGGTACTCAATTTTCAAAAGCAGGTGCTTTTTTTGTCAAAGGTTAGAAAGAATGAGAAATGTTGAGTCTGAATCTGTGTCAAAAGAAAGGATGGTTAGGTTTATATACATCAACAAGAATACTCTGGTATCACAATATTCAAAATAAAATAAAACTCCCTACATTGCACATGTTATGACTTCCACAACCACAATTTTCAGCTGCCATATTGAACTTGTTGTTATCTCTTTATCAGAATTGTGGACATGTCTATACTAACAGTTACACTGACCCTAACTAGGGAATAAGCCGACCCTCTCAGGAATTGAACCCACAACCTCCAGTGTGTTATACCATTGATCCACCTCTTTCTCTTTATCAGGGTGGCTCTTTTACTTAACTGAGTACAAGTTTAACTTTAAATAGCACTTTGATCTTTAGTTTTCACAAACACAGTAGTCTCCGCCTACGAATCCGTCTCTCTGGAGAGCGGGTTGTTAAGCGGACAGGTTTTCATGTTTTAGTTGGAAAGGGGCTTTACTTAGTAAATGCCATGTAGACTAATTGCTTTATCTCACTTGTTTGTGGTAACATACACCTTGCGTAATTGTTCCAAGTCCCACCTACTCTTCAGCGATTGGGTGCCCAGTCTCTCATAACTAAATGATTGTGCCCACCTAGTAAAGCTCTCAGTCTAGAGCAGACAGCTGTACAGTTCCCACCTCCATGTCAAAGTCTTCGATTTTCTAGCCTAGACTTATAGGTGCCAGAAGTTTGCGAGACAAAATTATGGCGGAAGAAATTTCATTGATTGAACTGGGCCTTACCCCTGGTACCACCGTACAGATTGATGTATGCACACCTGGTGGTTTTTTTTATAAAGTTCTATTGTCAAGGATGTGCTTAAGGGAAAAGAATTTGATTTGGTATTAAAAAAAAACTCGAGTCCGCGACCATCCAATTCGAGGATGTGTTCTCTTAGACCACTGCAGCGGTGAAGGTGATGGCAGAGAGAGAGAGAGAGAGAGAGAGAGAGAGAGAGAGAGAGAGAGAGAGAGTGAAAGGGAGGAAACGGATGTCGCGAAAAAAAAGAAAATATTTAATCAGGTGGATTACCGGCGTTACCGCACTTCTACAGCAGTGTACTAGGTACACATCCTCTCACGGTCTAAGAACTATAGTAAAATATAGCAAACGGTTAAAGCTCTTGTTACAGAATTGAAAATATAATACTTTTTATTTAAGGAAATTAATTAAAATCGAACATATGTCAATACGGTTCCCTTAGAAATCCGCGCCACTGTGAGAGAGGCAGAGAGAGAGAGAGAGAGAGAGACGGAAATATAAAGGGTGAGGATCTTAGGGTGGGTAGGGGTGTTATTTAAAGAGAAAGAACTATGTTTCATAGGACGGGCAGGTTCTAAGACAGAGTAAGCGGATAGTTATTAAGCGAAGACCACTGCACTAAATTTGAAATCAAAACATTAAAATAAAACAATCATCAAGTCACAGATAATCCACAATATCTTTTAAACAAGAAGTGAGAGAGAAGTTTATCAATCCTGTACACCATAGGTGGTTATATTCAGAAAGATGATCCTCTCATTTTTACCTTTTGTCCCCAAAACAATATGTTAGCTCAGATTAACACACAAATACATGCAAATCAAGCAAATAAATTTCAAAATACCCATCAGAATCATGAAACTATGCATGAGTTACTTGAATTTAAAAAAATCGACACATCTAGTTAGACTAGGCTAAAAAAACAAAAAAACAAGATCAACTCCATAAACAAAGGGAACAAATTTTTCCTACACCATAAAGGAAAAAAATAAGCACCAGTTGTTTACAATAAATTATTGCATATAAGAACAAATTTAATACAATACAAGAGATAAAAAAAAACATTGCAATATCAGATAAAACATTAAACAGTCATTTAAAATACAAGATGCTTGTAATCATAGTTTACATCTACTTCTTATATACCATTCAGACTTTTACTGAAGTTTTGAACTATCACTCAACTTGAAACAACAACCAAAGGCTCAATTTTTTAAATGTCACATAAGTAACAATATCTGTTAGGAAAGTAACTGGTTAACACAAGTAATTAATGGTTCATGACTACATTTTTTTTCTGTAGCAATTTGTCTATCATTGCCTTCCATTTACAGTATCTAAATGTGAAAATGCATCACTATCTCATTTTGCATTATTTTAAAGGTAGAAAGGCCACCAATGTGAATCGCATAAAAATAAAAACAAAAATCATGATTTAACTTGAAACATTTCTAAAAAGGCAATCAAATTAAACACTTGGCCATGCTTGAAATCTGGTGACATTGAGATGAACTCTTCAATGTTATTGGAGGAATCTACAAGAGAGGGGTAGAGATAAAATGAGATGAGCATAGAAATTCTCCACCAGTTTCAATATCAAAATGATGTGTAAACCAATTATATATGAATGTTTTGGCAAACTTTCATTCTCCTTAATCTCCCCAAACTATTTAGAACAATCTTTGACATGACAGTACACTGAGTACAGTAACCATGACTACAGCAGGACTTTTGGTTCCAGGAGGAAGCTCCTGCCATAGTAATGTCAAGAAAATACTATAAAAAAATCCAATTTTTTTAACATCTATTCCCTCCCTGGTCCCTTTTTAAACAAACAAATTAACATGTTTCACAAGCCTTCTGTCTTTCGTTCATTGGTTTTGTTGTCTGTTTTTCTGTTGCTCTCTGTCTTCTTTTCTTTATGTACGGTTACTCAGAGTCAGAAAAGATCTAGGCCTAGCAATAACACCCGTAATTCACCCGCCACTCCCACCCCAACTCTCAGCTCTCTCTCTCTTTCCACTTCATTCATCAGTGGACTGACCAATCTCATCATCAAAACGTTGACTGAATGCCTGTTGTAAACCCCTTCCATCACTGTATTATTATTATTATTATTATTATTATTATTATTATTATTACAAACAGTACCACCAGTTTTATCACACTTAACGTTTGCATCTTTAGTGTAGACCTAGCCTATTATATATGACAAAGACAGTGGGAAATTTGTTTAGGCTTCTGACTGACAGATGACAATGCTGTATGCGTTAAATAACCATTATTTTGAAACTAAAGCTTGCTCCCCTCTCCCGCTGTATCCAAGTTCCTTGTCCTGTTAAACCCATCAAGCACTCATCAAGCGATATCCATCTTCAGTCAGAACTAGGATAGTACCGCTTTTGCAATGGCAACTAGATGCTCTCATAATGTTTAGCCTCCTATGTTAATATAATAACAGCTGATTTCGTAAACACTACTCAATACGGCGCATACCTGTATTGTAGCGAAAATAATGTCACAGTCACTTAGGTCTTAAGGAGCGTTAACTCATTGGGTTTTGGTTTTCGTATAATATAATATAATTTACGTAGAAGGATGAGTGTACATTTATAGAGTCGTACTGAACTTAAATTTCTAGGAACGTTTACTCAAATATCCTGCAAAGTAATGTCCTATTTAATTGGTATCTTATTTCTTATCTCCATCAATAAATAGATGGTTGTTTTCCCATTTCAAGCTACCGGTAAGTACAAAATATGGATGTTGCTTTGATCATTAGTTGTTAATTTCCAGATTCTGGATTTTATAAGAGTTAGAAAAAAGATGAACGATCAATCCATATTAATGTTTAGTAAGAAAGTTCACTTTTTTTTTCCACCACAACAAAGTCGCACTTACTTCTGCAGCTGATAGGAGGATATGACGGAGGAGGAGCTAACCATTCTCCTTTTTCGTTGATCATGTGTGAGCGATCTGATGCAAAAGTATTCAAGAATTCTTCAACAGGGACAACCCGAAACATTCTGGTCAGAGATAATGATTATTGTGAATAGAGTAAGAGAAATGGCAAAAAGGATCAAAAAGAAAAATTGGGCTTTCAAAACATTTTTACTGGAACAAATAACTTTTTGAAGGTCAGATTTTCAAATTTGTATAAAATTCATGACAATTTCAATTGTGCAATATGAACCCAATAGGTTTTGTCTAGATAACTACAACTATTAATCAGACTAGCATTGCATAAGTAATCTAGTATTAATTAAGAATTCAGAATCTAGTGTCTGTAACCATGTATATAATGTGAGCAGATGTCTGTGTGACATATTTACCTCACTCTAGGTAGATGTGCATATGGCGGTGGCTAAGCCAACAGAATCACTCTGATTCACATACTATCATTTTCTTTTTTTTTTTCACAAAAAATATGGCCCGGCAGGATAATGGATACATCATCACGTTTATGCAGTTAAATAATAACTGATTTGTGTGTATGTGTGTGTTGGGGGAAGGAGGTTATGATAATGTATGTTTTGTAAGATACAAACTGAGATAAAAAATTAGAAAAAATGAATCACAGGTCGAATCACAGGGACAGGGGGAGCAGGGATGGAGAAACAAGACAGTTTCTTCTTTTTCTTTATTGCCTTTTTGTTTTCATTAAAACTGCTCCAGAAATGAAGTTTCACATCAATTCAAATATATTTCATTTTTGTTTTCATTAATTAAAGCTAAACTTTATATTAGAATTATCACAAAATGAAAGGTTAACATTTTACCTGTACATTTTATTTTTATTATACAAGAGTCACAACTTGATGCATTGTGACTTAGTTTACATTTTCACTCAGTCACGAGGTTACGCCAACCAATAATTATACACTGTACATGCATTGAAGGAATGCTTGCCCATGTATTGGTTTAGGTTTTTTTTGTAATTTGTGTTAAAAATGTTCTATTGAAATCAATACTATAAAACTTTAATATTTAACAATGACCTATTATAAAAAATATTATAGTCCTGTAAATAAGAAAAATAGTTATTTTTTAAAGAGAAATAAATTTCCATGAGCAGAAAGAAATTTAAATAAGTAGACCAAAAAAAAAAAAAACAAAAAAAAAACCTATTTTATTTTCGAACAATTCATTCAGCATGTTTAAATTTGAATTTTTATTTTCCCCCCCCCCCCCCCCAAAATCAGCGCAAGCTATAACATTATTTGCACCATACTGGGTGAAAACTTAATCTCTCAGAAACCCCTCTGTCAGGTGTCTGCTTTATTTATTGTTAATTAAACAGAACTAGCATTTTTTTGCCAAAGTGGGTTATGTCAGTAATGTTGATTTTCATCTGCTAAGACAGAAGTCTAAGTACCCCAGTTATGTCTAAATGTTAAAAGTTAGTCTTGGTACCCTTACTTCTCGGCACCTGCTGGATAATGATAACAGCTTATCATGTCTCAAGATCTTCTATTACTAGTGTGTTGGCTGAAAAGCATATCCTATGTGATATGTAAACCTATTATTGTTCTCATTATAATTTCAAACAAATTTGAAACAGGCAAACCTTCTATATTCTTCTTTCAGAGTTCTCTCATCTCCTATACAAGCATTTGCATATTCCTTCAAAGTGCAGGGGAAGCTTAATTCAGTGTCCAAGTCAAATACAAGACTCTCCTTGCTTTCATGGTAAACAAAAATCACGTGGTAATCCTAGTTTAAAAAAATAAAAATTAAAAAAGGCCAGATTAAATTTTCAAGATTTAATTTATACAGCATCAAAGATAAAAACAGTTTTAAGGTAGCCATAATGATTTATAATTTGTTAATGAGCCCAATATTTTCTTCAACAAAAAAAATAAATACAATGTCGTGGCAAACATTCCAGAATTTTCGGGAGAAAAGTTTTCTGGGCATCAGACTCTTGCAGCAGCATTTTTTACATGATTACTGACGTTTATAACTACATTCGTTGATAAGTTATCTACTCAGCAGCAATGAAATGTATGGTTGATTGGCTTTCATTCATAGGATTTAAATGACAACGAACAATGGTATCAAAGAATTAAAGTTTCTTAGAAAGGTTTTTCATTTATAGTCTTTTGTAAAAAAGCTAGAAGTATCTGTCCAATAGATTTATTGGGAAACCTTCATACTGTCTCACAATTATACAACTTTTAAACAAAGTTTGATGGCAACACATTATTTTCTACATGTGGTTTTCTATAAATTTAAAACAATGGTAATCAAATAAATTTAATTCTGTTTGTGTTGATTAAACTTGACAAAATGAAGCAAATAAGTACCCAAACAACCAGTCTATCAGCATCTCTGCTTGCTCTTTGTTGCCACAGGGGAATCTGAAAACAATAACACAATACTGAATAAATATTCTGAGGGTGAACTTAACAAAAAGCACAGCATTAACCTGTATAAGCTGTAGAGTGTGTAACAAACTACAAGGCTCACATGAGATAAGAGTCAAATATAGTTTCAAAAAAATTCTGAGAAAACAAAATAAACCAAAAACGCTCTCAGTTACAGGGTATCTCATTAATTGTAAATGCTATACATGTGCATGTATTTTTTTTTAAACAAAGCTCCTTAATTTCTCTTGTTCCTAATCTACACTCCACACCACTTTCATATATCAACGGTTCCTTTATTATGCTTGTCCAAGTCCCAATTTTTCTCCTCTTTGCTCTCAGTAAATGAAGTTCTCTCTATTGAGAATCTCTCTCCCACTGTCCTTTAATATAGACATGATTGGCATACAGGTAGCCAGGAAAAAGAGACCAAATGATCAAGAAAACTATTTCAATCATGTTAATCTTTGTCTTTCTTCCAACAGCTCACTATGGTACTTTAAAAATGCTACATTCTATAAGAAGCAAAGATTTTGGCAGTTTTTTTGGCGGTGAGGAGGGATGGGAATGGGCAGGGTGATGAACTACAATATGACAAGTGAGTCCTGGTGTATGGCTATTAAAGAGAATTATGGAAGTAGCGTTGAAGCTTTGAACCCTCATATAATATGGCAATTAGTGAGGCAAGATTAATAAGTCAGGACTAAGTTAATAGAAAAAGCTGACATTACAGTTGCCTTTGCACTGCAGGCGATTCAATGACAAGCAGTGGCTGGATGTGTTTATGTACAAGCTCTTGGTATGGTAAACATGTTGGGATTAGCATAACCCACAAACTTCAAAGTCAATCTTTAAGTGCTGTGAGAATAAAATTGTTTTATTCTATTGTTGCTTGCATTAATACTTGTATGATTTGTAATTTTTGTTGTTTGTGTTATCTTGTGAGATTTCCTTTTTTCAAATAAAACTTTGGACCTTTGGATGTCGATATATCAGGAGGACAGTGTATCATTTAGAAACATTTTAGCTTATTCCTTTATTGAAGACAAAATATGAACTGTCCCCATGGAAAGTTGTGATTGAAAGTTGCAAAAGCTGCTAAAAGTTGCAGCCAAAAATAGCAAAAGTTGCACAAGTTGCGGCGTCATCTTACTTCTTAGCCTTCAAAAATTAATTAAAACAAAAAAGCCAGTGCATAGTAATTAAATTAAGAATAATTTAATGAATGTACTTTCGCTGACTAATACATTCGTGTTGTGATATACTGGAATAAAAAAAAAACAATTACATCTTAAGTTTCATCACTAAACAATTGTAAAAAGGACATAATCAAGATATATGTAATATAAAGAAGCGGGAGGACGAGACAGTCATGGTGGGTTAGTAACCATCAGTGAAGAACACTGAACTATGTAAGCATTACAGTATTGTAGTGGTTTAAATAAGAATGAATTATGCAGAGATTAAATTAGTGGATCAAACACGATTGAGAATATCTAGTCTAGTTGACATAGGGGTGTGAGAATGTGTACTAGTAGACTAATGACAACTTAAAAGCTGACATAGAGTTTTCCACTAATCAAGGAGAATCAACTGACAGTGAGAGTTATCTTAGGTCTTTGCTAGTTGATGCAGACAGACTATAATAAATTTTGTATTAGAAATCGAGTTTCTGTGCACATGCCATTTTTGTCTCTCCCATCAAGTCATCCACAACGCATTTTCCCTTTTTATTTTATCGTTACCTTTGAATGCTATCATTTTTTCTAGCAGAATTAAGCCAATAAAACTGGTTGTTTTAAGGAGCATCAATATGCACTGATCAGATACCTTCTCAAATTAATTCTTCTTTAAAATTGAAAGGCTCATATAATTTAATATACAATTATATCATGTTTTGATCTAGCTGGGTGTCTCTTAGTGTGCCAATATGTGAAAAATACACAGGAAATTATTGTATTTTTCATATAAGTTGCAAATTTTCCTAAATTTTTTTGAAAAATTGCAAGTTGCAATCACAACTTTCCACAGGGACAGTATAAAGTGAATTTTGAGAACTGCTTTACTCATTAGAGTTAGATAAAATATAACATTACAGTAATACATGCAAGAGGATTTGGTAATAGTGTCAAGACAGGATTACAACTAAGCCTCTATATACACAATTCAACCACAATGAAACAGGGTATCAACGCAAGGAGTATCTAGATATCTGTATAGCATTATTGTCATGTTCAAAGAGTTTAGAAAGGCTAGAATTAAACAAATCATGTCCTCTTTGTTTAAAGTATCAGCTAAAATGAGCATATTCATTCTATGGGGACTTCCCTAGAACTACTCCTTTCTTTCAATTTTTGATCACCTATGATTTGAAGAACACAAGTTATGAATCATAACTATTATTATCGATACCGTTCAAAGACCCCACCGCACGACTAAGATGTTTTCCGATGACGCATTTATCTCGCTACCTGGTCAAATCGGATGATATGTTTTCATTTCGATACTGGTCAGAGGCAAGTTTTTCCGTAAGGAGGAAAACGCTGAAAAAGTAGCGACATGGTCAAAAACACGGAAGATTATGATCACTGTGGCCACCTTTAATGATTTTCAACGGAAATTTGATTGAAGTAAAAGTCTTCAGCAGTTAAAAATTTCACGGAAATTTGCCAGATCGTGGCACAGAAAAACTCCCCCAAATTGGTCAAAACACAGACGCGGATCGATGTACGGACAGTTCACGGCATGTAGGCGGATCCACGGATGAGTGGCAGCCCTGTATGATATAAAATGTTAAAACCAAAAAAATTGAAAACATTTAGATAATAGCTGAGTACAAATTCATTTTGTGAAACAACTATGGTTATTTCTATCTATCTGAACTTTTAACTCATTACATCATGATGTATCTCAAAATAACTCAAACAAAGTATAACATACCTTTTTTGACTTGTTGGAAATAAAAACACAATAGCATTTGGAGGACTCTCTCAGGGAACATTTTTCCTTCACATGGGCAGCAAGTTTCCACACATTTTCCTCACTAAAATATCGTAAGGGCATAATGTCCAGATTTTTAAATTCTGTTACAATCAAACTCTGAAAATGATTAGTAGTCTTAGCAAATAATTTATAAATTGAGCCATTTCTAAATACATGTACATGTTATTCCTCTTTTGATTAAAAGAGTATAATAATGTCACTTAAAAAATGTGTTTTTTTCAGTGGGCTTTATTGTATTATTTCCTTCAGACTCAATTAAAATGTATAAAATCTATTTTCAGATCCTCTTAATAATCACATGGTTATGTTAAAAGTTGGCAGATAGTATGACTATCAGTAAGAAAAAAATACTCAATTAATAGACTTTCTCACCATTAAACTAGATCTCAACTTAACAGCATTTCAAACAGTACAAAAAAGTGATACCAGGTACATTAATTTTTATGAACTGAATGGAGTAATTATAAAACTGTTCAAATGAAAGGTTTCTCACCAGTAGCATGCTGTATATACACATTGGGATGCAGCAGGCACAACATTTGGGACAGATGATTGGTCTGTTTTATCTAGAGCCATGTCTGTATGAAAGAAAAAATAGCAATGGCAAATTAAATGCAAAACAAGCAATATGTATATGTAATAATAATGTCACTGTAAAATAAATTCACAATTGATCTTTAGATTAAAAAATGTTCATAAATATTGTCATCTGTGAATGTGACAGATTACATGCAAAATTTTAACAGCTAGTTGCAATTCTTTAATTGAAAGCGTTCTACCATTTTCAAAGTCTGTAAACATCGCTTTATCTTTTCAGACATTGAATACTTTATCCCTTGCCATTTAAATCTTTGTTCATTCATCTGACCTCTTTGTAAAAAAGGTCTGCTAGTATTAATCATAATTCTAATTACCTTAAGTAAATAAGTAAATTGCTCTTTTTTTATTGAAGGTAAATTCCATACCTTTCCTAGAGAATGTTTGGCAAATGATGTCTGAAAAGTTTTCAAGTAATATAAAAAAATGACTGCCAATTTTTCTTGTTAAAAAATGGGTAGATGGCTAATTATTAAAGATTTTTATGGTGGGTGAGAAATATAGACAATTTGGAGAAAAACACAGTATATAGTGCTTATATACTCCTATTTGGGAAGAAATGCGTTATACAGTGATCTCCGCGTAAGAACTCTCCGCTTATAAACCCACTCTGTCTTTGAACCTGCTCGCCCTTTGAAACATAGGGAACTAGCATTCTGAGATCAAGATCAGTATCACCTAGAGGCTGTTATAAGTGCGGGGAGATGGGACATCACATAAAAGAATGTCCCCAGCTTGACAAATGTTTTTCCTTCAAAGATGACAATCCTTTAAACTAGACAGGACTGGGCAAGAGGTCCTACACCCAGTCCTAAGTACATCTTCTGTTTCAAAAGAAGATAATAAGGAGGACCCTAGAGGAAAACATAATATCCGGATAAGGGAATGCCACAGACACAGACAAGATGATGTTATTAAAAATGTTTTAACTCCAATCTCAGCCAGACATCATGACAAAAGGTGGTCACCCCTTCGACATGGGAATCAAGAGTGACCCTTGATCAGTTGGGTCGACTGACAGGATGGCCATGCAGTGCTGCACAAGGAATAGTTGGTGGTGCATCCTTGCACGTGAATCGGGCTGCTAAGGGACTGTACAGACGAAGGATTTTTTCCATGCGTATGTCCTTGGAATTATTTCTGTTCAGACGGCGTGTACTTTTCGCAGAGTCAAATATACACAAGCAAACGCATGTGTAGTTTGCACTCTGTTTTTTAAGAGTGTTCAGACGTTGTGTATTTTCCGAGTGTATATTTTGATGCGATGAGCATCGACTGTCACGTGATCTTGTTTGTTTGACGGCATCGATCGAAATGGCGGCATACAATGAAAACCAGAAACCTAGATCTACGTCTGGTAGCGAAGAAGAACAATGGAGTACCAGTGAAGAGGAAGATGCAATTGTTTTCTGCTCTTACAATCTCTCCCAGCAAAATGGAAAAAGAGCAAACAGAATTTTTTTAATAGCCTGGATTTTTTATATCATATAAAATTGGTCGTTCCTCCAGACATTATATAAAGGCTTCTGCAGTCGCCATTTATGTGTTTGTTTTGAAGACCGCGGGTCACTAGGGTTCACGCATGCGCAGTGACCCCTTGATTGCATGTGTATATCAGAGTCAAACATACACATGCGAAACAGACTGGTGTGAACACTCTGGTTTGGTGCATGCCGAAAACAGAGTGAAAAATACACATGGTCTGAATGCTCTGGACGCTTGTGTATTTTTGACTCTGATATACACATGCAAATTGGCTGCGCAGAGTGGTGTGAACAGAAAATAAAATATACACATCGAAAATACACGCGGAAAACATACTGGTGTGTACACTCACTAAGCAGCAAGTTGGTGGTGCATCCTTGCACGTGAATCGGGCTGCTAGGCAGCAAATTGGTGGTGCATCCTTGCATGTGAATCGGGCTGCTAGGCAGCAAATTGGTGGCACCCTCTCAGAATAGAGAATTGGTGCGCAAGAAAGTTCAGGTAGGTGAAGATTGGCAGCTCTCTTACCCCCTGTCTTGGACCACTCCTCAGCCAGATCAGGTTACACCCCTGGTCCTCTTGGCTCCACCCTTACCTCTTTGCTGCCGCCATACCATTGTCCCTCCACAGCCCAGTCAGTCCCTCTCCCTTAGTTATACTTATAGCTAAACCTATTCACTTTTACTACACCCCTATAGATTTTGGAGGCAATAGTACAAATATAGATCTATGTCCACTTCTGTAAAAGCTGAATGGCTGTCCATTTTCATTCACTGGTTCAAAATATCTTTGACTCTGCCACTTTCAGAACATAATTCATTGAAGTTTAATAACAAATAGATCTATATGTCAAATTCATCGACAATTAAAATGAATTATACTCTACATCATTTCTAAAAAATGAGCACTCTTCATACAGAGTGGTTAAGGTTGCGCTGATCGGCAAATAGCGCTTGGCATTGATCCCATTCCTAACTTTAGCCTCCCCCTTCCCAGCTGACATCAGTAGTAAACTGTAGAATCTACGTCTCGAGCGTCCAGGCCTATAGATACTAGATCTGGATATATCCATAGATACTCTCTATTGGAAACTATATAGAATCTAGATCTAGTCTAGGCCTTCAGATCTAGGCTAGATTATATAGATCTACCCGGGTTTCATGTCTTCAAATAGGTATGTTCTTAGGCTTTAGCCAGGAGGACTTACCACTGGTTAGGCCTAGATACAACACCTTCAGTAAATTATGTGACTTTCAATTTGCTTTTAATTTTATAAATTATCTATTTCGAAGTACAAAAGATATCAATGTCGTGGAGGGCCAAGCCGCTAGGCCTAAAATTTCAACATTTTTTTTCATCACTCTTATTCTTACTTTAACCCGGAAACGATCAAGTTTATAGTTGAAAACCTTTCGAATTCGATGCCAACGATCTGAGAGGGCAAGGCCATCAGAGGCACAGCCACTCCAAGATTCTAGCTGAACCAAGATCGAAAGTAACCAAAATATGCTCGAAATCCTCAGATAATTTGAATTTTGATGCTCCTACAGTAAATTGATCTAGATCTAGATCTAAATTCTAGAATATAAACCAGTCTAGTCTAGATCTATAGATAGATCTAGATCTATATAATTCTAATCCATGCAAGAGTCCCACAGTCATTGAATCAACATATCCAGAATTCTAATCTAGAATGTTAAGTTAAAAAATCGTTTTTAACTTCTAGGGGTAGAATGCATAAACATGACGTAGCTTACGTCTCATCGCAACAATATAATAAGAAGGCTTAAAACGACGACGAAACGTAGACTCTAGATCTAAATCTCGGCCCAGAATCTAGCTTTTGTAAATACTTGTACTTACTTGTACTTGTATGATACTGCTGTGGTTAGGCTAATCGCCTGTCAGCCGTTCACTGCTTCCATTTGCTGTCCCATCTTCTTTGTCTTTTTTACTTTCAGCCTTTACGTTCAATGTGAGCGCACATTGATCTTCACTGCCCTCGACGTTTGTCCTGACTTCTTCGTTTCATTTTCAGATGTTATCTCCCGTGAGTGAGCGTGTGTTGGTCTTGCATTGAGAAACCATAACGAGTCTAGGGAAAATCTGTGTTTACCCCAAACCTTGTCGATCCTGTTTTTGAAGGCATTCAGAGAAGGTGCTGATACAACTGCCTCCGGCAGAGAATTCCAGTTATACACATAAAAATGATAAATTTGTATCCACAGTAAAAAAAAAAATTCGCTTCCCATGTTACGATGAGAATTAAAAATGTAGCAGTATTTTATGATGAGAATTAAAGAAATAGGTAAAGTGCATCATAGTTTATGATGCAAATTGACGCTTCCTTTTGTGAAATCTTTTGTACATAGCAAAATTTTTAAAAACCTGCTACGATGAAGAGGCAAAAACACTAGGCTATTCATAGTGTGTAAGAAGGCCTGTAAACCACGAGTTGCCAGCAACTGCGTCGTTAGATTTAGAGGAAGGTTTGCAAGCACAATTTTGCTGTAGCTTGGGAATGACGCAAGCTTTCTTATTCATACTTTTGGATCTGAATAGCTTTTCCTCGTTTGTATATATATGCAGTGCGGCAGCGATGTAAAGATCATTGAATTAAATTAAAAGGACCGATAAAAAATGATTGATGAGAAATAGATCAAGGCCTGATTGTGTCATTAATTTGGAAATGTGCCGACCGACAGTACTGCAGGTTTTTAAGTCAAATCATTTTATCACAGAAGGCCAGTAATTTTCAGAATCTAATCAGTTGATAGGGTAAGGTGTACATCTAGTCTTGGGAAGTTTATTTTGTAAAGCTCTATGGTAAAGCTTCACTGAGACACAAAGACAGAAAGACACACATACATACTTTCTGTCTTTGTGTCTCAGTGAAGTGGCTTTTGACACTTTTAGATGAATTAGTCAAAGCATGGCTTTTTTTTCCCCATTTTCCCGTCTTTATTCACGGGACTACCCAAAGATCTAAGGTGGGATGGGGGATATTTTGCTCCTTCCATACACACTGATGTGAAACAGGCGCTGACGACATTGCATGTTGAATCCATTCTGTTTTGTCTGTGTGACTGTGAGCTTGTAAATGCAATTGGTTCCCTATATACTGTACTGAGTTTATTTGCGTCACTTGATAATATTTGATCATTACCGCCTGTTATTAGCTCTGTCTGTGATGGCCTGCCTTTGCAAGCAGACGGTGCGGTACTTGGCAAGTGTCCGAAAATCTGGTCTGATATAGTTAAATATTAGCGTTGGCTAAATAGGGGTGTAAAGATAGTTCAGTCAACAGTGCCTGGGACTGAGGAGCAGAAGGTCCAAGCTTCAAATCTTTGATGTTGCCGCTCTTTTTCCACCCACCCCGTTTTCTGACCATCTCTTTAGGAAACTTGTAGGACCTGGCATTTATTTGAGATTGCATTTTTAGGAATATCAGGTGCCAGATATCTCTACCATTAGTTCTATGGATTGACGAGTAGGAGGTCAAAGGTTCGATCCTCAGCTGATTTCATGTAGTGCAAAACTTTCGATTGGGGCTACAGGTTCTAAGCTCATTACCCTTTCATTCAAGAGACCCACAGGAGGATTGTTGTTCCATGTAAATGAGGATTCAAACTGAAATATACCACACCCACAGCTATTTAAATTTAACCAAGTTTAATTGTAATCACCTGCAGGAAAGAAAAATTAGAAAGTAATAACTGGCTTTTCCTTTTAAACCATTTTTAAAAATCCGAAACAAACAAGATAGTGAAATCAAAATGTCACTGCGCAATAGAGATATATACAGTTTTATAAACTTCTAGCAGGACATAAGAAAATATATATCAGCGCAACACTAAGACAGTAAGAGTATCAGTTAAACAGGTGAACAGTACTGGCGCACCCCATTTCTTCACACCTCTGACCCAGTCATGCATGCCAGTCCTAGACTGGCCATCTGGCTGTTCAAGCGGGCTTCAAAGCACCACAGGGGTTAAAGAACGGCAACTGAGATCTGAAAAATTAAAATTCACTGTACTCTGTGAATTATGTTTTTGTGCACTGTTTGCTGGAGGTTTGGACAGTTACATTTTTCAGAACATTTTTCAGAAAATACCTCCTATGTTGTTTTTGTTGTTGTTTTTTGTTTGTGTATTTTATTTTTAGGTAACTGACAAGAATCAAACGCATTGAATGACCACATGCTAAGATGTAAAATTTCTATGAAGTGCAAGCTAGGAAATCACTCCAATTTGATCACACATAAGATTGCTTGTGTTTTGTTGGTGTTTCAAAAAGTTTCAGTGATGGCATGGAGATCAAGTGGCAGCAGCAATTTAAATTTGGTGGAGAACCTTGCAAGTATGAATCATCTCTTATAAATGTTTTTAAATTTGTTGCCCTTGTTATTTAGTGTTAAAATGACCTACTTTTTTTTTACAACGTCTCCATTTTTTTAAAAGAAATTTTACCCAAAGAAAAATATATACTTTTTTTTTTTTTAGTTTAATTACTAAGTAAATTTTCTCCCTGAATAACGCAATGTGGTAGAAATATGGTACAAGTTCATGAATTTTGCAATCAAAGTCTACAAAATACTTTGTGATTTTATAATATATGACAATTTATAACACTATTTTTAGTGTTACTATTATTATTATTATTATTATTATTATTATTATTATTATTATTATTATTATTATTATTATTATCATTATTATTATCATTATTATTAATAGAATTCACTCTCCAAGTCACCTTAATTGATGACATTCTAAAATTATCTGAGAACAATTCTATTTGTTATTCTTCTGTTCAGGTAATGGCATCATAAAATCTGAACGAGTGATAAGTGCTATGAAAAAGATAGATAGAGGAAATTACTGTAAAAGCAACCCATATGCAGATTCTCCACAATCCATTGGCTTTGCTGTTACAATCAGTGCACCACACATGGTAGATATGTCTTTTTCTCTATCTCTGATACTACTATTCATACATAATAGTAACATTTCAAGTTAAGAATGAAAAAGATTGCATGTAATGTTTTACTTTAAGGAAATGGCTATTTGTCCAGTAATCGAACAAATAGCCAATAGGCTATTCTTGTGTATTCATGCGGTAGCCGTACAAATAGCCAAAATGCTATTCATTTGGTAGCCTTGGATTGGAATTGCTTAGTGATCTAACATATGGTGTACTGAAATCTGAAGGTGGCACCGAATATTATTATTATTATTATTATTATTATTATTATTATTATTATTATTATTGTTGTTGTTCTTGTTGTTGGTATTGTCACAACCAATAGCTGCATCACAAAGCATATCCAACCCAAGGCTGCGGGAGGAATAGACTTTTGACTATTTGTCCTTTACCAGAGGAACAGCATATTGGCTACTTGTCCGATTACTAGACAAATGGCCACTTCCTTATTTTTATTACTTACATATAAGAATCTACTGATTAAGTTACTAAGGGTTACAAATTTTTATTCGTATGCTCTTATTATCAAAGCTGGGGATATTTGGTGTTTTGGGACAAATAAACAAAAAAACAAACAGTTAGAGCATAAGTTTTCACCATCTATGTGCATTTGAATGATGAAAAATAACTGAAAAATCAGCAAAGAATGTCTTCCATTCTATAGATAAGCCTGAACGTAAAATTAAAAGAGCTGTTGTTTTTATTAACGTTGTCTTACAATTATTGCAAGATGGGATCCTTTGAGGCTTAAATTTCACCATCCATTTTTCTTTTTGTATTGTCAGTTTCACCTTTTTTTTAACTGTTAGTGTAAGAAAAAGTGTTCTTGTCATTATAAATTTTGAGTAGTCACTATCATAAATAAGATGATCATTGCTCCCTCTCTTTTGTTCTGTAAACAGCATGCATATGCCTTAGAGCTTTTGTCAGATCACTTGGTTGAAGGCAGTAAAGCTTTGGATGTTGGCTCAGGAAGTGGATATCTGACAGCTTGTATGGCAATGATGGTGAGTGTTGATCCAAGGTTTACTTTTTTTTATGATAATAGGACAGAATTCTGCCTGATTGTGTCATCAGTCCTCTTCCCGTCTGACTTTGCTGCAGTTTCAGTCATTTTTAATTTACCGGCTTCTTCTGGGCAAGATGAGAATGTACAAGAAGCAGATAGACTTTTCCTTCAATTGTTTCCTGTCTGTTATTAATATATTCGGTAATTGCTTATGCCAATCTTAGCCATCTCTGAGTCAACCTTAGTGCCAGTATTATCAATCTTGCCTGTGCTTTTTTTTTTGAGTGCTCTACTGAGTTTCTTGAGGTCTTTTCTTACAGGATCTCTTATCTTTCACGGCAACGAATCATGTTCACTTAAGTTCGTGTGCAGCAAGCTCTAAGCCCGTAAATTTTGCACCCTTATTTGACAGCTCACCACGGGAGTGCAGACATAGTCTCTGGTCAGAAATGTTTACCTCCGCTGCAGAAAAAGGCATGCGAATGGAATACGTAGAATCCACTTTATACCCTTTTTTAAACAGAAAATTGCACTGCATGCAATAGGATAATCTTATTTTGAAGGGTAAATTTATAAAGTTAGTGAAATGTGCATCAATCTGTTCGAAAAAAAGTGAAAAAATACATACATAGCGACATAAAAAATTAAAGTTTAAAATGACTCACTTGATGACAACATTTCAATTTTCTAGGCAGTTGATTTAATCTTTTATAGCATTAAATTGAAGTAAACGTTAAAATGAAAGACATGGATTCGCAAGAAAAGTCTATGTTTTCAGATTGTGTTGCACCTTTTGGTTTCACTAGATAAAGGGGTTGTATGACAAATCACTCACACTCTCAGTATTTTTTCCTTCTGGGCCTAATATAACTGGTTTGTGTAGAGGATTTTATTCATCAGTGGGTAACCCATGGACGTTAAAGATTTATTTATGTTAGAGCAGCGTAGTACATGCTTCTCCTCCTCTTTATATATTAGTTCTTTCTCGTCTCTTCTTCTTCTTCTTCTTCTTCTTCTTCTTCTTCTTCTTCTTCTTCTTCTTCTTCTTCTTCTTCTTCTTCTTCTTCTTCTTCTTCTTCTTCTTCTTCTTCTTCTTCTTCTTCTTCTTCTTCTTCTTCTTCTTCTTCTTCTTCTTCTTCTTCTTCTTCTTCTTCTTCTTCTTCTTCTTTCCTATTCAATTTTAACAGTTTCCGATATTTGGACAATGGATAATTACCACTTATTACGAAATAAAATATTTAAGAAATCCGTGTTGACATATCGTTTTTTCCTGTTTTGTTCAATGTTAAAAATATGATATCAGAATCAAATTTACACACCTCATAGCACGCTTACAACACTACTATTTAGTGCAGCACAAAAAAATTTATATTTTTGTAAACTAGTTAAAAGTATACAATTATGTTAAAGCAAAAACTAAAATTCTCTAAGGTTACCAAGTACTTAAAAACTTTAAATAAAAATAACACTTCTGGTAATAAATTGAGATTTGTATCAACCAATTGAAGTCGTTATAGCATTAAACTTGATGTACCTATCCATACAAAATTTGGTTCCTAGGAAATTTTTTTATTTGAAGAAATAACTCGCAGAAACCTGCGATCACAACTTGTAAATTTTTGTAACCTTTCACAATTTTTTGTAAAATTTTGCAACTTATGAAAAATACAATAATTTTCTGTTTATATTTCACATATAGGCAGACAAAAATACACCCAGACAGATGTAGAAAGTCTGTAGATCAAAATATCTTGTAATTATATGCTAGATTAGATGAGCCTTCCAATGTTAAAGTTAAAGAAAAGTTCATTTGGAGAGGTTTCAAACCAACTTGCTAGAAAAAATGAACACATCCACAATATGGGTTCTAAAGAAAGACAATCATCAAAAAAGAAAACGATCCGAATGTGAATGACACAATGGGGAAGACAAAAAAAAGTGGTATGTACACAGAAACTCGGGATTTCTTATACAAGATCTGGCTGCTTCAACTTTTCTAATTTGTCTTTGTTTCTGTCTTTCTCTGAATGTTTCTATTGTTTTTAATGAAGTATAAACTAATAGGTCTACTATTACACATTCTCATACCTTTTTGTCCCATCGACTATATTTTCAATTTAGCTTGATCCACTGATTCTATCTCTGCTTAATTGATTAATACATGCACTACAATACTTTAATAGTAATGCACTGTATTCTTTTTCATAGGTAGTTCCTACCCCACCATCAAACTCAATCTCCCGCTCCAAATATACTCCAAGTGATTGAAGCAATCTTCCACTTCCAGGAATAAACTGACAAAAACTTTTCAGATGCCTGACTTTTGACTTCCTATCTCTGACTCTCTTTGTCCCTCTTCTGACGAAAGTGCATAAACGATTAAAAAAATTGTTTACTTTGCATTGGCTTTTTTTGTGTGTTTTAGTTGATTCTTAAAGGCTAAAATTATGCCACTACTTTTTGAAACTTCTGACACTTTTGGCTGCAACTTTTTCCATTTTTGGCTGCTACTTTTTGCAATTTTTGCCTCTTTGAATCATAACTTTCTGAGAGGTCAGGTGATTTACACTGCGCGATAACAAAAAATGATGAGTTTTGAAAAACATTTCTAGAAAAATTGATGAATTTTTACTATCCTTGTCTTTTGTCACCATTTTTTTCTATTCAGGTGGGTAAGACAGGCAAAGCAGTTGGAATTGATCATATCTCTGAACTGGTTGAAGAATCACGGACAAACATCAACAAAGATATTGTAACACGGGCCATGCTTGAGACAGGCAGGTTAATGTTGGTGGTTGGAGATGGAAGACAAGGATTTGAACCTGAAGCCCCCTTTGATGCAATACATGTGGGTGCTGCAGCCCCAACTCTCCCTGAAGCGGTATGTAAGCTTGCGTGCATTACATTTTTTCTCTAAATATATTATTTTTTGTTTTCTTTTTTATTCTAAAATGAAAACAGAATTGATTGAAAACCCTAGAAAAATGAATCCACAAAATTATTTTTCTTAGCAGGTCTGATGAGTGAATATTTTTAAAATCGATTTTATATCATCCTACTTTTGTTTTTAAAACAGCAATATTCTATCAGATGAAAAAAAGAAGACTTAGTAATATATACTTTATATAAGTGATAATGCAAAACAAAATGCAAACATAGAGGCTAAATAGGAGGTTGGTAAAAGTAGGATACCTGTCTATCCTCTCAGATAATATTTTTTAGAAATCAAAATCAAATTTGATTTTACTTCCTTACAGCTTGTTGAGCAGTTGAAACCAGGAGGTCGTCTGATAATCCCTGTTGGACCTCAAGGAGAGAACCAGAGTTTGCTTCAGGTCTGTATTATCTTTACACAATATGCCCTGTGTAGGGATTAATTTATGGATAGTGTTTCGAGCAATTTTCAATTAATCTTTCAATCCCTGGAAAGTCTTAGAGTTTTGTATTTGGTCTGGAATTTTGATACAAAGATACGAATCACATTCACCATAAAAAAAAACTTTAAAAAGTAGAATTCTAACCAAGAGACTCACTACACAAGTGCCTTTTTATAATGCAGAATGGGACTGTAAATTATCTTGCTTTTGACCAGTAAAGTGAAATTATCATTATCTGTAAGGACAAGTGAATTGCTTTCTGTACAACACAGTGATTTTTACAAATCTAATGTTACCGGAACAAGCAATATGGACTATTAATATTACATATACTCAGCGGATTGTGGGGCCTTCTGTGCTTGGCACAATCATTTTATTTTGGTTTTGCACATTTTCAATATTGTCAGTATTGTAAGTACATTCAATGGGTTGTGTTTGATAGCGAAACATACCACGTTTATAACAGTAAAGAATTTGATTGTTGTTTCAGTGAGTGAGTTTGTTACACCAGAATCTAGATTTATCTCGTTTTTGTGTAATAATGGAGGAATTTCCTCCTTTCCTCTACATTTTCCGCTTTTCCTAGCTTTTCCTCCCGAGTTTACAATCATCAGTTTTGTAATCCGTGGAAAATGTGCAATTCCACGACAGCCGTGCGAATAGTCTTGGGGTTCGTCAAGGTGAATGTCCGACTCGTTATATTGTAGATCTATTATAAACACTGAGCTGTACTGTTGCCTTACCTATAGCTGTCAGTAACGTGCATATTCAACATGGCGATAATGATCGATGGTGTTTGGTTTACTTTGTATTCCTCTCTTCGTTATCGATGTTATGATTTACTTCTTCATGTGGCTATCATTTTTATCCGTCACCGTTCTTCTATGGCTAGCAAAGCTGATCTCGCAGTGTGTATATATATATACGTCATATATATATATATACTGTTAACCGTTTTAAACGCAATAATCAAAGTGGTCAGGAAAATTACTCTGAATCTAGAAAGTAAAACTGATAAGAAAACTTATTTTCAAAGGCAGACGTCCACTTGGCTAATCGAGATCTTGTTTTTAGGCCTACTCCATGATTTTTTTTGTAGAGTCTAGATTAGATTAGATAGGTCGACCTATTCAAGAATTATTTAATGATGTGCGGAGATTTTAATATGGTCCAGAACAATGAACAAGACATAGTAGGAGGAGCGCCACACAGCAAGAGCAAAACAGACAAGTTTGTTAACCTGGTGAAAACATGGGAGTTAAATAATAGCTGAGAGTACTAAATGGAGAGAAAAAAGAATTTACCTGGTTAAGGAGGCAACCCTTTGAAGCAAGAAGGCTCGAGTACATCTTTTGCGAGTCCCAATTAACTCCATTTATTAAAAGATGTGAAATTTGAGGGATAGCAGCAACAGACCACAAAGCTGTAATTAGTTATCAATTAATGTTAAAAACAAATTGCATGATTATTATAATTATATAATATAAAGAAGAGAACCAAGATACAACTGGATCATAAACTAGGTTATCGTTTGATATGCAAGCAAAACTGAAAGCAAATCAAATCTGATAAACATTTATGAATATGATGATTTTGTATAGCCCTAGGAAAGTTCAGTTAATTTTTTTCTCACTTAAAGAAGTCTTAATTTAACTATAACAATTTAAAACTTCTGACATGTGTTGGTTTGAGAAAGTAGTAATGAAATTACAAATAGTAAGGGGGATTACAAAATCTTATCATTCATATTATGCAAAACAATCTTAAGTAACTTGTTTTCTGTGTTGGACATGCCTAATCCTATATTGTGTGATAATTTTCAGGTTGACAAGCTACAGGATGGATCTGTTATCAAGAAGAATCTGATGGGAGTGATCTACGTCCCTTTGACCAGCAAGGACAAGCAGTGGCCCAGGTGGAGATGATGTGCTGGTTAGCGTGCTCCAAACACACTGCAAAATATGGTGGAATCTGCCTTAGATAAACCTCTTTAGCACAGCCAAAAAAGTTATATTAGCTCAAGTTTATATTAAATAGTGACTGTAAAAATAAATAAAAGGATAAAAGGAACTTGATGCTTCAGAAATAGTTCATCTGGAAGCCATAGTTTATCTGAAACTGGGTTATATTGAACGGATTCCAGTGTATCAATGCAGGGATGAAATATATCCTCAAATTTTATGCAACTTTGTAGTTGTATATTTCAAAGGACCACTTGATTTTTCATAAATCCTGTCCATGGGTATGCTAGAAATTAAGATTATCTGTAATGTCAAATTCACCTTGTGCATACAACTTTGGGGAAACATGGAAAGGTAATTCCAGGAGTAAAAACTTTTCCATCATTGAAGTAGGAAGGAGCATACGTCAAGGCATCGGAAATATATTTAAAAAAATTCTTTTAAAGGTATGTGACAGTTTAGTTCTAAACTGGGCTTTACCTAGATTACTTTAGGTCATCTGACCTTCCCCATCCCTAGTTGTTCGCCTGCTTCATCAGTGGACATTTCCAGTATAAAAATATTTTAAAAAATGGCCTTTAAAAAATTTTTGAGCAGTTATCATCTCACCCGAAATAGCTCGTCCTCCAGGCAGTTACAAATGATTGGGCATACAGGATAAGGACGAAAGAAAGAAAGTGGAATCAAAGCCAGGATGTTCCAATCCTTGAAGCGTTAAGTGGCTAGAAGAGAAAGTAGTTGTGAAAATCGATCCCATTGAGTGTTGTTGAGTCGATTGTGAAAAATGATGTGAAAAAATGTAAAAATGATGTGAACCTGCGCTCAGAACTTTTCTGAGGGCCATATTTAGTAGCTAATATTACAAGGCCATTGGCCCCTAGATCCCCTCGCTGAAATTCAGTGGATTGGATCGAACTTGAGAGGTAACCCTGATTGCGGATTTATTGACAACTTTAAGAAAATCTACATTTTGATGGCATACTTATTGTCTTACAAATTGGGGTACCCATTCATACGATCAGGTTGAATACAGTGTAATTGTCTGTAAGCCGATTCTTTTTGAAAGGGGAACTTTTAGACCCCTTGCCATAAGTTTATATTATTTTTGCTTCCTCCTTTTTTTTATTAAATGAAATTATCTTTTCTCTTCTTTTTTTTAAATTTGTTTCTTTATCTCTCTCTTTTTTTTCTTCTTTCTTCTTTATTCTGTTTATATATTCCTCCTTTAAAAAATTTCATTATTGTTACTTTTTTTCTTTCTTTTTTGTATATATTATATCTAGACAGCTACGCTACTACTGCTGCTAATGATGGACAGATTTTACCCTTGAAGCACACGATTTGATTAATGTCTCCTAGGTTCCACTCGGGAGTCCAATACGGCGACTGGCCCCAAGACTTACGTCTGACAATTTTATGTGCTACACGCATTTGAAAGGACGGGGATACCATGACAGTATGACTCCTGTCTCAGCTGGTCACATTATACTGACACCTACCCAACCAGTTACAGGGGATTAAAATCGGGTGGGGGGTTGGGGGGGG
>RQTK01000915.1:29885-90446 GCA_003991915.1 Elysia chlorotica
AATAGTGAGTTGTTAAAAAACAAGTTAATAGCTCCTTTCTAAGGTTTTATTTTGTATTCAGTGTCTTTTCGTACCAAATATGTTTTTAACCGTGCACCATATCTTTTATTTAAAGTTTTAAAAAGTTATGTGTTCCTTTTTACGATTTTGTTATTTTTATGCCTATATTTACCTATCGTTGTTTTTGCTTCTTCCTCTCTAGGAACAAGTATGATTTGTGAAATCCGTAAACAGCCTCATGAAATTCATCCTTATCTGCGATTGCATGCAGATACTTTCGCACCTTTTGAATGGACCCTAGGATTTTCCTTCCACATTGGAAGTGCTTATAGATGAAACTCCATTCCCTACTTACAAGCTCCTCAGTGTGATCGTCTTGTGCCAAACATTGAGACCTAATGTTTGTAATCTTTGACCAGTTTCGAATTCTTTTGTTTTCCAAAGAATGCTATACAGAGACAGGGGCATGAGTTAGACTCAAACCCTAGATCTCATACTGTTAAGTATAAAGCACTAACGGAAATAAGCTAAGAGAACTCTGATTGAACATCTTAAGATAACTTATTGCGTAATGAAGCCTGCCACTCATCTACATTGAATTTGGCACTCAAGCTATTGGTAACAGTCACAGAGTTTTAGCCGTTAATAAATCAGATTTAAATCCTCTCTGAAGAAGATCACAGTAATTACGATCTAAATGAATGTCACTTTGGGAAGCTGTTCAGGGCATACAAATCACTTGAAGTGCATGCAGCTTGCGCTGGTCTACAGCTCTGTGACACTGATCAGATCAACTCACAGCTGGTTTGCCACCTCATGAGAGGCAGTGCGAAAATAATGTGACGGTTTTTGCATTTACAGGGTGTGTATTAAAATGGTGAATACCGTAAAAGTTGCAGCTGCAACTGAACCATAAATATCAGCTTTTGCAGAGAAAATAATGTTGTGGGAGCCGGTAGCTTTGATTGCCTATTTATGGATCATTTGTTGGCAAGAGATTTCTAATTTTAGTATTCGCTGTCCTTTTTCTTGAGATTGCAGTGTTAATTTTTTTCATTGCTCATTCAAATCTTGTATCATAATTAAATTTTTTTCAATACATCATTCACAATCTTGGATCGTAAAATTTCTTCATTAATCTAAACAAAAATGGGAGACTTTTTCATAAGATGCCTGTGTTTCCTCATTTATGCTAAATATGCATTTTCTAGTTATATAAATCTCCAATTTTAAAGGCTTTGCAGCGGTTCTGATATGTTACTCTTAGTCTTAATCTTACATACGTCCAGAATTTGAATAAAATTACTTTTCATTTAATATCAAAGCCTTTCATTTAAAAAAAATTCTCTTGTAAAAATGTATCTTTCTTGCCGAATAAAATAATCTTTAAAAACAAAATTTTTAATTCCAGCCTTTTCTTGCATCTCTCTGTTATTAAGTGTTAAGTTATATTGACGATACAACCTTATTGTCTTTCCTGAAAAGCTATGCTCCTTATTTCAGCGATGCCAACTGGATCCTAATTTTTTTACTGAACCTTTTTTGCGTAAAGCACCATATCAATTCTGAATCACACAACATAACTACTTAAATTTGTCAAATTATTTTGTACTGAGAATCTGTAAATTTACGGAAAATTGGCATCACTGCTTAAATAAAAAAATTATTAAAAAACGGCCCTTATTTATCAGCCTGCCCTCGTAGTTTTTTTTTAGTACATGTAATTGTGTTATTTCATGGCTTGGCATTTTTTGTAAGGCATACATGTATGTTGAAAGCAACATTTACTTGTTGCAATACTTAAACCAGTGATGCCAGTCGCTGTTCCTCTGAATATTTAACATCAGCTTTTTCAAAACGGTGATATGATTATCTTAAACCAGTTTCAAATCAGCACATTAAGCAAGTGGGTTAATCTCAAACAAAAATCACAACCTGAGCTACTATTGGGCATTTTAATTTTTAAAGAATATAATATTGAATGTGTACATTAACTACATGTACCGGTATTCATATATACATATATAACATTTGTCTTTAAACACCTTTTTAAACCTCATAATTCGAATTGTTTGGGATTTGATCTTAACTTCAAATTAAGAGGATTTGATATTAAATTACATAAGGGGACATACTAACCACAATGGTGTTTAATTTAGTTATTATTAGACTTATTAGATAAACTGAGTTTACATAGTTTTCTAGTTTTCTTTTTATAGCAACCTTCTCTCAGCCCCATTTCTAAATTAAAGGCATGTTTAGAACCAAAGTGAAAAAAATAACTTCTTCTTTTGCAAAATCAAGTTTATGAGAAATTCGAATTATCAGACTTCATTTTATGGGGTTTGCCCATGTACTTCACTGGTGAAGGAAGGTTTTTTTACTCACTGCTGTTGGAGAAAACTGCTATTAAGAAAATAATTTTTAACATTTTAACAAGGTCTAAACAGCTTACTTGCTAATGTGTTGAGTATTTGTCTCGATTTTGAAAGTTGTTGTTTTTTTCATCTCCACATGGATGTGCTGAAAATGAAATACCTATATTTGTTTCACTTTTTTTTTTTTGAAATCTGTAATATGATCTCTTTAAAAAAATCATGAGGCGTGTGTTCAAAGTGCTACTAATAGCAATTTTAGATTGTTTTTGGCATCTTCATAATTTCAAGTGAAAAAAAAAAAAAGGTACAGTCCAGTCCATATGAATTAGATATATAACGGCTAGTGCTGTAACAGCATCTCCAGGTGTGACAGCACTTTCCCCATGCCCCCTTTTTCTCCTGTGAAAACCATAGTAAAAAAAATAACCAGTGTAACAGCACACACAAGGTCTCTTTCTGTTATAACGGCACCCTCAGTAGGCTGAACTAAACAGCACAGGCTGTAACAGTGTTTAGCCATCTAATAGAAAACCTCTTTTCCCTATCCCCAATTGGTCCAATTCAATATGTACCAACCGCTCTACCTGAGCGCCATTGTGCGGTGTGCCCATAAGTATGATTACAATAGAAAGGGAAGGGGCTATCATCACTCGAACCGGAGCCGTTGTCCCCCTTTCCTCCCTCTTTGTGGTTTCCTTTCCAACTTGACCAACTCTTACACAGCGAGTCACTTTGTTGTGTCAATAGATCTAAGAAAGAAAGACTTAGGTCTACCACGGCAATGAGGAAATGAAGCCCAGTTAGAGAGAAGGAAAGAGAAAGAGGAGGAATTGAAGAATTGAAACCTAAGAACACTTTTGTTTAAAAAATGTAATTAAAAATAAGCAACAACAAAAAACACTTTATAATGGAAACAAAAGTGAATTGTAATAATATGCCATAAATATTTATTGTTAACTGTATAAAAAAACATAGTCAGTGGATTCTTATAAACAAATTATTCTTAAAATAATAAAAATGTAAATTTTCACATTTCTTTTTATCGTATTAAATTTAAATGTAAAACTCAGATCTGTCTACACAATTAAAGCACAAACTGTCAGTGTCACTACATTTCTTATGCAGCTCAGATGATATTAAATCAAAATGAATGAAGATAACAACAAAAAATTAAATATATGTAAACTACAGTGAGGGTATTCTGATAAGAAATACAAATTTAACTGTACATTTTAATTGGTCATATATTTTAAGTATATAATCCGTGAATATTTTTTTTTCCATTTTAAAACGGCCATTGTAATTGCCAAACAATAATTGTTGTAAATAATTGAACTGTGAACACCCACATCACTGCGTAGTAAAAGAAATATATCGTTGAATCACAAAAAATACTCTCAGAAAAACGAAAATATCAGGTACTTACAGCTAAACTGTTGACATGCACTTAAAATGTAAAGTAAAACAAGAGTAAGATTAGCAGTTTTCTCATAAATTGACTAAAAGAAATTCACTATTTGAAAACATTAATTCAATTGGCACAGAAAGCTAGTTTTACCAACAGAAGTGATATTATGTAAAAGGCAAAAGATTTACGTACACCTGTTGCCCGTCTATCCAACGTTTTATTCGGACTCCTTCCTAAAATAAGATCCGGTGTATTTCCTCATTGATGATTCAGTTTGAACCAAGAATAGTCTCAAACAAAATTACTATTAAAACAAGTTGAAATTACATTCAATTTTATTTTATTTCTGGATTTCCTTTTTAGAATACTCATCTTATTTTCATTTTCTGTCGTGAATTAATTTAGTTGATTGGTTAAAATATAGGTCACCTCGATACGGCCTTGTGACTAGGGAGAACATTCGACTTAAGCTGGCTTAAATTTAGGCCCACAGTTGGAACAAACAGCTCAAGAAAAGCCTATGTAAAGTATGTTGCTCGCCATATGGGTGAATCTAATTAGACCACACAAAGCAACATTTCAAAATGAAGCCACTGGAATAGTTTTTATTTCATTTTACAATACAAAGCTTGCTGAGCTAAGACTGGTGCAGGGAGAGTGGTGGAAAATTACTTTGATAGTACCGGTACAGTAACTGTTCACCAGTAACTGTTCACGTTGTGATATTTTTGTCTTCACTTTCTCGCCACATAAAAAAAATAAACTTTTTCAGTTGTCAGATCAAAAATGTTTTTAATTTATAAGCCAAACATGGCCTACCGGGCATTTTTATATATCTTTTAGTTATAACTACGTGCATACCCGGTAACAACTACAGCTACGATACTCATCAGTAGAAAGACGCAATTGTGTAATACAGGTACCTCTTTGTAGTTCAAACAAGACCATACATTAGTTATTACTCAAGGCTATGTTTTATGATACATTATGCCCCTGAAGGTATCATGATCGTAGTTTCAACTAAATAAATGTGATGGTATACAGCTTACAGCTGGTACAGAAAAATGTAAAATATTCATCTAAAAATAGTAATTGACCAGCGTTGAGGAAATAGCAGTTGGTAGACAAAAACCACTAGTGTCCGAATCGTTTGTTGTTGATTCAGTTACTTGCTTATTGACACAGTGACACCATATTTTTCACACACTTGAAACAAACAAAATAAATTCAAATTTTGTCGATTGTTTATTCACCCAGTTAGCCACTGTGGCATATTTCAGCCTCACCCTGGTCAGGCAGGATACGAACCCGCGCAAACAACTTATATACTGGCGCTCCTCATTAGTGTTATCATGACTATCTTCAACAACACCTCTATCAGCGTGGCAATACACCTCCTATCTTAACTTCTATTTTCCCTCATTCAAGGGCCATCATCATGATCCTCACAACCAGCATCATTCATTAATATTAGTAAACAAGCGGTACTATAAATAAATATCAAATATTGAGATTAAACAAGGAATGATTATATGTCATTGTTAAAACTCTTCTTAACCACAACAGGGTGGCATATACAAGTCGTTGAGACCAGTGTTTAACCTACCTTATATCGTGGCCTTCCCTAAACCCATGTGTTAGAGCCTAGTTCGCAGAACTAGTCTGGGCTATTTTTAGATGGGATCCCGAATATCAAGTCCAATAGTCGGGCAACATGTGCGAGTAAATCTTCTGCCTATGTAAAATGTTCAAATTCCCTGATACAGTGATAGTGATACCAGTGTCTCAAGTACAATACAGAAAATGCAAGTTGTAAACAAAAATGTCTTTACATAGAGAAAAAAGGTAGGAGAATCCTTGTCTAGGAATATGCAAACACTTAAATTGAGTAGCTCAACATGACATACAAATCAAGGATTTTACATCGCATAGCAGGTAAATAACAAAAAAACAAAAAAAGTTTTTTGATTTAGAAATAGAAAGTGAGCTCCGGTGCACACAAAAATAATGATTGTTTATGTCATGCATCAGAAAAATTGGAGGAGAAACAGAAACAAATTTGAGATTTTTTCCTCTAAGAACCATTCTCCAAAAATGGGAACAAAACATCCACCCCCATTAACCAGTGATCGTTTTGTAACAATTATTCAACAAATGTTGCAGAGTTGTTCTAACTTCTAGGAATGATAAAGGATGACACAGCCATTGCTACAAAGGAATCAAAAACCGGAAAGACAGAAAAATATAAAAATTGAACTTGCATGAAATGAGATAGTATTACTAGTAACTTATTTATTGAACAAATCCATGAAAAGAAAAAACAACTAAATGAACTTGAAAGAGTTGGTAACTTTTGTTCTCTTCCTTCAGATTCAGAGCGTGAAACACAAGTTTGAGGAAATATGAACCTCCAATCAGAAGTTAATTATAATGCTTTTCATGAAATAATACACACAAGTAATTTGTGTTGGATTAAGTAGAAAATAAATTGTTCATCACTTAGTCTCATGTTTTTTTTAATACATGCGAACATTTCTTTTTGAAAAATTTCACTGTTAGGAATAAACCTATTGCACTCAAAGATAAGTATGATTAATTCCTGTCACATGAACTTTCTGCAATTAAAGGATTTTATTTAGGAATGCCAACAAAGGCAACTTGTTTTAATTACACACAAATTTTTAAAGAAAAATTACTTCTTTTCCTGCAAAAGGAAGACTTTATAAGAATATAATAATTATTATAGTAAGCCCTGCTAAACATATAAGATTTACCCTTGCAATTTTGCCAGTAGCTTGGATGCCAAGCCTTATAAGTACATGCCATTGATAAGGTAATCTGCTTCATTCTGGTTTAGTGGCCTTCCCTTGCTCAGTCTATGCTTGAATCCTCGTAACCGACAAGCAACCATGACAAGAAGGACAAGCGTCAGGGCCAGGCCAAGTGAGAGAGCAACGATGGGTCCTTCAGCATTTCCACCTCCTGGGCTGGCTATGATTACCTTTTCTCTGCTGAGGCTGAAACAAACAATGTCCAGACACATTAGTTATAATTTCATATTCTTATATATATATATATAAGCTCTTTTTACCAAATTATTCAATAGGTACATAAAAAAGTACATAAAAAATTAATCCTCGAAATAAGATTCATGCCGCATGTATTGATTATTATTCTTAACCAATAGGATATCAATAAATGAATCAAATACAGTACAATGGACTACAGCAAAGATATTTGAGTAGGTCTCTTAGTGTTTGGCATATGAGAGATATTTTTGTACTTCTTAATTTGAAATAGGTATGGCAATTTCAAATTATAACGGGTAAATTAAAATAACTTTCAGACTTTTAGACTTGTAATTGTAGAACATTTCATAATTGCAACTTGACTTTAAAAATCCGTTAACTCTTTAAACACGAGCTGCCGCAGTGTGCGACAGGCAAAACCATTACAAAAAAATGACAGAAAACGAAAAAAACACCCTCTCTAAAATATACGTCAAAACATCATACATGGAATGAGCATGAGGGCTTAAAGAGTTCATCATCAAGTACCATGCCTCATAGCGTTGGTGATCATGTCCCTCAATATCTCTCTTTCTCTGGTTAGTTTCATCATCTCTGTAACCTTTGATATTTGTAGCCATTCCTTCATCCCGTCTGCCATTTTTTCTCTTTGCCTTCCTTGACTGCGTTTCCCATCAATCATTCCTGTTGTCACTAGATGTTCTAGTCCCTCTCTTCTCATCATGTGGCCAAAGAATGTTGTTTGCCTTTTCCTCACCTTGTTAATTATTGATGGTTTTGCCTGAGCTTCTTCTAAAACTTCTTTGTTTGATTTCTTTTCTGTCCAAGAGATGCGGAGCATTCGTCTTAAAAACCACATTTCTATTGCTTTCAGTTTCTTTTCTATCTGCTTTGACACCGTCCACGCCTCGCAACCATACATTAGAATAGGTTCTATGTAGCACTGAAGGACCCTTTTTCTTGTTTGGATGGAGATGCGCTTATTTGTTAAGATGGTTTTCATGCGCTGGAAACTTGCCTTTGACTGCGCTATGCGAGATGATATTTCGATGTTGTTTCTGCCATCGCCTGATATTATTGCCCCTAGATATTTAAAGCGGTCACTTTGTTTGAGTTTGGTTCCTTTGATATAGATTTCACTCGTTGGCGATATCTGTTCCTTGCTGATAACCATTACCTCTGTCTTTTTACTGTTCAGTTCTAATCCTTTTTTCCTGCTCTCCTCTTCTACAATGTTTACTAAATTTTGTAGATCATTGTTGTTTTCTGCTAACAATACTGTATCGTCGGCATATCTAAGGTTGTTGATATTGTGACCTCCCACTTTTATTCCAGGATGTCCTTCTAAGTTTCGCATGATTATTTCACTGTAAAGAGAGAAAAGGTCTGGAGAGAGCACACATCCTTGTCTTACACCACGCTTTATTTGTTGGAAAGTACTGATTTCCCCATCAACTCGCATTGCTGCTGTTTGTTCCCAATATATGTTTTTGATCACCCTTAGATCCTTTCCATCCACCTTTAACTTTGTCAGTTGCGTGATTATCTCATCGTGGCGTACTCTGTCAAATGCTTTGGTGTAGTCGATAAAGCATAAATACACGTCTTTCTTCACTTCTAAAGCTCTTTCAAGCAAATTTCGGAGAATGAATATAGCATTTGTCGTTCCTTTTCCCTCTACGAATCCACAAAAGTACATAAAATCCTCGAAATAAGATTCATGCCGCATGTATTGATTATTATTCTTAACCAATAGGATATCAATAAATGAATCAAATACAGTACAATGGACTACAGCAAAGATATTTGAGTAGGTCTCTTAGTGTTTGGCATATGAGAGATATTTTTGTACTTCTTAATTTGAAATAGGTATGGCAATTTCAAATTATAACGGGTAAATTAAAATAACTTTCAGACTTTTAGACTTGTAATTGTAGAACATTTCATAATTGCAACTTGACTTTAAAAATCCGTTAACTCTTTAAACACGAGCTGCCGCAGTGTGCGACAGGCAAAACCATTACAAAAAATGACAGAAAACGAAAAAAACACCCTCTCTAAAATATACGTCAAAACATCATACATGGAATGAGCATGAGGGCTTAAAGAGTTCATCATCAAGTACCATGCCTCATAGCGTTGGTGATCATGTCCCTCCATATCTCTCTTTCTCTGGTTAGTTTCATCATCTCTGTAACCTTTGATATTTGTAGCCAATCCTTCATCCCGTCTGCCATTTTTTCTCTTTGCCTTCCTTGACTGCGTTTCCCATCAATCATTCCTGTCGTCACTAGATGTTCTAGTCCCTCTCTTCTCATCACGTGGCCAAAGAATGTTGTTTGCCTTTTCCTCACCTTGTTAATTATTGATGGTTTTGCCCACCATCTTATATCTGTTCAAAACACTTCAGTGTTTGATTTCTTTTCTGTCCAAGAGATGCGGAGCATTCTTCTTAAAAAACACATTTCTATTGCTTTCAGTTTCTTTTCTATCTGCTTTGACACCGTCCACGCCTCGCAACCATACATTAGAATAGGTTCTATGTAGCACTGAAGGACCCTTTTTCTTGTTTGGATGGAGATGCGCTTATTTGTTAAAATGCGCTGGAAACTTGCCTTTGACTGCGCTATGCGAGATGATATTTCGATGTTGTTTCTGCCATTGCCCCTAGATATTTAAAGCGGTCACTTTGTTTGAGTTTGGTTCCTTTGATATAGATATCACTCGTCGGCGATATCTGTTCCTTGCTGATAACCATTACCTCTGTCTTTTTACTGTTCAGTTCTAATCCTTTTTTCCTGCTCTCCTCTTCTACAATGTTTACTAAATTTTGTAGATCATTGTTGTTTTCTGCTAACAATACTGTATCGTCGGCATATCTAAGGTTGTTGATATTGTGACCTCCCACTTTTATTCCAGGATGTCCTTCTAAGTTTCGCATGATTATTTCACTGTAAAGAGAGAAAAGGTCTGGACGAGCACACATCCTTGTCTTACACCACGCTTTATTTGTTGGAAAGTACTGATTTCCCCATCAACTCGCATTGCTGCTGTTTGTTCCCAATATATGTTTTTGATCACCCTTAGATCCTTTTCATCCACCTTTAACTTTGTCAGTTGCGTGATTATCTCATCGTGGCGTACTCTATCAAATGCTTTGATGTAGTCGATAAAGCATAAATACACGTCTTTCTTCACTTCTAAAGCTCTTTTAAGCAAATTTCGGAGAATGAATATAGCATTTGCCGTCCCTTTTCCCTCTACGAATCCACATTGTTCTTCTGCTATTTCAGGTTTAATTTTATTTCTGACACGCTTCATGATAATTCTTAGAAGTATTTTGATCATGTGGCTCATGAGGCTTATAGTTCTGTGGAGTTCACATTCTGTTGCACCTGGTTTTTTCGGTAGTGCTATGAAGATTGATTTGGTGATGTCTGCTGGAATTTGGCCTGTTCAGCAGTGAAGTGATTTTATCAATTCCATAATCGTCAAGTGCTTCTAAAAGTTCCACTGATATATTGTCCGTCCCAGTTGCCTTTCCAGCTTTTATTTTCCTCATTGCTGCGCGGACTTCATCTTTCATTATGGGTGGTCCAGCAAAGTTGCTCTTTGTTACGTTGAAATCTTTCCTCTCATCTTTAAACAGCTCGCCAATGTATTCTGACCATCTTTCTAGTATCTTTTCTTTTTCCATGATCATTTTACCATCTTTTCCTTTAAGGCATCCTGTAGATGAGCATGTTTTCTTTCCTGTTATTTCATCTATGTTTCTATACATATTTTGTTGAGTGCCATTTCGAAAAAGCTCAATGTCTCTGCATTTATCGTTGATCCAATTTTCTTTTGCTTCATCACACTTTTTCCTGATTTCCTTGTTTAGAATTCCGTATTTATCTTCGTTATTAAAGAGTTAAGTAAAGAGAAAAAAAAGGAAGGATTTACAGCAGCTGCCATGGTCTATGCATTTCTTAATTTTCAACAAGAACAAAAAATACACAATAAAAGCATCTGTCAGAGTTCGTAAGAACTGAACTTTTCATTAAGTACCTGGATACAAACAAGTGCTCAGGACCACTGTTGTCATCATTCTTGGAGATGTAGCTCTGAGACTTGGTGCTCCCAGACAATGGGTTCTTGGTGATTGTGGGACTCTTGTGCACAAATGAAGGTTCAGGTGTGCTGAGTTTGGTTTTATCTGAACTTTTTGGGTTCAATTTCCCATCATTTTTTGACAATTCTAGAACATGTATATGAAAGATAGAAGAGAGAAGTTTGCAAGCCGTTATAACAATATATATAAATTAGACGAAACTTACTTGTAAGGTGAAGTATAATTATGATTCTGTCGTCCTGACTTATTCATAGAATTTATCTCAGATGGAGTGACTAGGCATGTGCAAAAACCACTCTTCACAATGAGGAAGCTGTTTCATGATGTGTGTGAAGATCAGGAAGGTGACTGTGTTCACAGCCATATATATCCAAAATAAAATTGCATCCCAAGAGCTCTTGACTAATACTAACATAAAAATAATGATAACCACAGGAGGGATGGGGAGGGAGCTAAATTCTATGAATACATCAGGACGACAGAATAATAATTATTCTTCACCTTACAAGTAAGTTTCATTTAATTTATATATTATGTCGTCCTTGATTATTCATAGAATACAGCTGAGACTTCAAAGCCAGACAGGTTTCTAATTAAAGGAAACAGTGCACTAGCACTATCAGAAGAGATAGGTTTGTTATAAAATTTTGCAAAAGTAGCTTCGTTTTTCCGGCCAGCAGTTTTTACTACATTTAAATTTTAGCACAAACTGCACAATAAATGAAACAACTAGTTAGTGGTTGTAATAAATTGAAATATCAAGAAAAAAGGAGAATAAAACACAGAGCTCTTGAGATCAAGTGGTTCCGCCACGAGTGTCACACAACTAGTGGTTTCTGCGCATGTCTGATCACTGCACCTCAGCTGCATTCTATGAATAGTCAAGGACGACAAAATCTATTTTCTTCTTCTAAAAATCCATATTCTAGACAAAATCTTGGATAAACCTTAATTCTTTTCCAATTGGAAACTTGAAGAACTTTGTTGTTTTTTTTTAATGAAAAAATTACATTGACTGATCCTTAAATATCTTGTGAAGAAAAATCAATATATAAAACATTTTTAAGACATGCAATAAAACCATATTCTATAGATCCTCCATGTATACAAATTTGCTTTAAAAAAAAAAAAAAGTTTATACAAAGTGTAAGATTGTTGTATCAGATCTGTCATGATCTTGTGAGAAATGCCTATTTCAAATGATGCTATGCTCTCATTGTTATTGATGATGAGAAAAACAGTTTTTTTGAAGAAAAGTTGTCAAAAAAATATCCTTGGTCTTCTCCTTAACTTGAATGTTCTCAGCGTAAAAAACAAACTTTATTTATCTCATGGTTTACCTGCAAAGGATTTAACAGGGGCCGCCACAGTTGGAATGCTGCTTTGCACATCTTCCGGTTTATGTTTTGAAATTTGCCCTATGCAAAATAGTATAAAACATTTGTGTAATTCACTGAATAAAATTTTGAAATTACATACAAAACATAATTGTTACTATTCTTTTTTTCCTAGCTCTATCCTAATACTTTAAGTATATGTGATATTTATATGATTGTAGAATTAGTTCCTTGATCTAAATACAGAGGATCAGTTGTTTAATTGCAAAAAAGAGATGTAGACAATATGGGTGAGCAAAAAGCTAATATTTTTCATAAAGAAGAAAAGATTATAATAAAGTTGGACTTAAATTATATTAAGAATATTGTTGATTTACATGTGCCATCATTTGACATAATTTAAATAAATAAGCAGAAGTGATTTCTTATCACTTTACTTGTTTAAAAAAAAATAGAAGAGCTATAACATCAATTAAAAAAATAGATAATCACCTTAAAATAATCTTCCGATTAACCATTGCCCTTTTTTTTTCTATTGCTACAGAAATGTCCTTACCTGGTGCTGTATCTTCTGATTTCAATTTCCCATGTGTTTGTACTAGCGGAAAATCTGTTACACATAAAAGAAGAAAAAATTGTTGGCATTTGTATGATGCCTCACATAATGGGAGGGGGACAAAAGTATGTCTAAATTCTATAAATGTCTGAGAAATGGTAAAATCAAGGATCTATGTAATAATATAGGTAAAAAGTAATTTGTATCAACAGATTAGCAAAATAGATCATCAGATGTAGTGTATGCTTTATTCTGTTCTGTTTTAAAATTTAAGAGGTGTTCATTGTAGTCTTTCCGAAATGAAAATTTATGTAACAAATTTATTTACACAAAACATTGCCCACAGGTTGGGTCCATTTTGCAAGCATAAGTGACAGAAAAAAAGGAACTTGACATAGTAGGCCTACTGGGGCAAAAATTGTGAATGGAAAGACATATCCAATTACTATATCAATACATGAAATCAAACATGAAAATGTGCTGTTTAAAATGGAATGCTGTGCATCCACACAAAGAAAACAAAATCACAACAGTTGCAGATATATAAAAGTGTATTCTACAAATTCAACACCTTCACACAAGCTAAATGAGTCATTTAGATAAAAAAACAAAAACAAAAAACAAGACTTATTACGTGTCAGATTTTCCTGCTCTACGCTCATTCTTTTTCTATCTTTTTTCTTCAAAAAAGGTAGCTCTCATTTGCTGATACCGAAATGCTGCCTTAAAAAATTCACATGCATTCAAACTTTAAGCTTTAATAATGGGACGGGACAAAAGATATTCAATTGATTTTAGGACAAGGGTAGGGTTCTTCAATCCCTATTTCTTTATCAGAATTTAATTTCCCTAAATGAGCAAAAATGGTTCACACAATTCAACCGTCAAACTTTGAAGAAAGGGTTTTCTAGACATTAGTATGTTCAATTAATTTAAGTTTTATTTAATTATTATTGTCAAACTTACAACACCTAGAGGCCTTGAAAGTTAAAGAAAGAAAGACCGGATGCATAAAGAGTGTTCCACAGATCTGTTTCACAGATTTTAACCACATACATGCATACTAAAAGAAATAAATAAGTTGTTTGCCTAAATTCATCAAATGTGGACGGGAGTAAAATATAAAATATTAAGGGAAAAAGATGACAGGTTAATATAAAAAAACAAACAAACGAAAAATGTGATAAACCATAATATGTAATCACCACTTAACATTCAATAAAAATACTTTGCAATACTTAGGGAAGGCATGCAGTAAATCATTGTCTTTACAAAAAGCCACAAGTACTGTCTTATTTCTTAATGGTTCAAACTAAACTTGAAATATATCTTTCATAAAAAGTGGATCCAAATTTTTCTAATATGGTTTGATTCTTTTTTTTTTTTTTTTTTTGAAAATTTAAAAAAAAAGTAAAAGGGGGAAAAATCGCTACAAAGAAAAGCTGCATACATTACAGGAAGTGGCTATTTACCCGGTTACCGGACAAACAGCCAAAAGGCTATTCCTCCGGTAACCGGATAAATAGCCAAAAGGCTATTCCTCCGGTAGTCTTGGGTTGGAATTGCTTGGTGATCAAACTATTGGTTGTGACAGCTGTCTCACATAGAAACATAATGATGTATTTAAATCTGTAGGTGGCACCAAATATTATTATTATTACTAGTATTATTTTTATTATTATTATTATTATTATTATTATTATTATTATTATTATTATTATTATTATTATTATTTATATTATTATTTCAGTTCCGAACAAGCGTGAAGTCGACTATAGATCTACACTAGATCTACTATAATATAATAGATCTACTCTCCCCATTACTTGGAGAAGCTAGTAAGTCACAGTAGAAAAAGAGCGAGACCAGCAATGGGTAGTAAAAATAGATCAGGGAAACCCAGGAAAACAAAAGTGCTGTCCTCGCGCTTACGCATGCCACGATTTTTTTCTTGGTCTCCCTAGACGCCTAGATTCCAATCCAAGACTCCCGGAGGAATAGCCATTTGGCTATTTGTCCGGTTACCTGGTAAATAGCCACTTCCTACATTATGTTTCACATAATTACAAACTAACACCCATCGTAAACATAACACATAGCACAATACATAGCTGAGAATGCATGTACTTTGAGTAAAAATAATTATAAATCCTTCAGGAAATTAAATGTAAAACATGAAAAGATAAGATGTGAAATTTACATAATAAAAAACTAACATCCATTATAAGCATAACATATCACAATACTGAGTGACAACTAAAGCCACTTAAGAAACCAAATGACTCTGGTGATGGTCTAAAAGACAACAGCATAAGGGGGAAGGTTAAAAGCTCACAACAAGAATCCACTGATGTTTACCCTCATAGAGCCCAGGCTTTGCGCCAAATGATGACTTGTAGTCAGAGTTCTTAGCTTTATATGGAGACTGTGGTGCTGGTCTTGATTTGTATCCCTGCTGGCCAGTCATAGGTGAGTAAAACTCCAAGTCCTGATAGGATGGACGTGAGCGGTACTCCCCATCAAAGTCATAGCTCCCTCTCCTGTCTCCACCACGTGAAGGTTGCAGGAACTGGGAGGAGGAGGCTGAGGAGGATCCATCATATCCAGCCATATCTGGATATCTGCCGGCCAAATATCCATTGCTCCCTACAACCTTACCCTGGGAAAGATACTGCCTGCCATACTGCGAGAATTCATCAGCTGGAACAGTGTTACCAAACACAGATGAAGGAATATTATCTTGGCCATAGCCAACATCCTGTATCTGTCCATACCCTCCACCAGGATAATACCTTGAGGGTACAGAGTCAAAGTATCCGCTGGCCCCCAAGCTAGGCTGCAGCTGCTGTTGCTGTTGGCTCCCTGAGCCTGTTGAGCCGTAGCTGTAAGGCAGGTAGGCATTAGGACCTGCCCATTGTTGGGCGTTTAAGGAAGAGCTGTAGTCGCTTGCCAGCTGATTTCCACCATGGTGCATTTTATTTTTGTTAGATTTGACTTGTGAATGCTGGTCAAGTTGCTGCTGCTGCTGCTGATAGTGTTGGGGGTGAGAGGCTGTTTTACTAGACTGTGTCTGTTTAGAGTTTGCCGCTGGCTTCGAGCTATTAACAGACTTGACCACACCGATCCCTGGCCCCAGCAGAGGGCGTTGCTCAGTGGAGAGTCCATGCTGTCCTGGGTCAGCTAACTGGGCTCCCGGCTGTGACGGTGGGATTCTTCCCACTCCATCATCCACTTTGGTCTGTGCTGGAGAATTTGACTGAGGCAATGGGTAAACTTGTCCTTTGCTACTTGCACCATTTGGCACCATCATATTTTCCTTTGAGACTGGCATGGATCCCTGCTGCTGAGAAGGAAAACTGCCCCCATGGTTCCCAACCACAGAACTTCCGGCCACTCCGCTGGGTCTAGGAGGTGCCTTTTGATTAAATGGCTTGCTTGGATCTACAAGAGGAACCTGATTCTGAGATGGTGTCTGAGGGCCTACGACAGGCACTCCTCTGACTGGTTGTAATCCAGACCCCAAGACTGATGGCTGACCTTGATAATTAGCACTTTGCTGTGCAGGAGACAAGGGATGCTGAAAAGGTGACTGTACTGCTTGTGGCTGAAAATTGTTTGGGTTAGCAAGATATGGTGAAAGGTTATTGTTAGGCTGCATGCCATCTGAATAACTAGATGTTAGTTGGTTTGTGTTAGCGATTTGGTTAGAATTTGAATTGAGTGTCTGAGGTGGCTGCTGCTGGCCCTGAGCCCCAGAGCCTGATGCTGAACTGACTGAAGCAACTGGGGGAGCAGGGTTAGCTCTGGTTTCACTCATGCTTGTGGAAATGGAGGAGGCTGAGGGGTGAAGCCCAGCACCATTCTGCCCTACTTGATTCAGCTGCTGCTGTTGTGCTGATGGTTGGAAGGTGTTCCCTCGCTGCTGCTGCTGCTGCTCAGTGAGGCTGCCTGGGCTGACACCTTGGCCTGGACTCCCTATTGGCTGCACATGTTGCTGTTGCTGAGGTTGCACATTTGCATTCGCTTGTTGCTGAGGCAACGTCTGAGAGAAGGGCCCCCTCATGCCAGCACCATTGTTATAGCCCCGCATGTACTGACCATTCCAGCCTCCTTCCTGTTGTGGACTGGCTGCTATGAAATGAGCATCTTCATTTTAACTTGTTGATACCATTTATTATATGACATCACTATTGATAAGATGAACATTCAGTGATCAGAAAAAGAGAAAAGGAAATAACATGGATGTTTTTGTTGAGTAAAATCTGCTTTGCAGGCAGTGTCTTTTTGCCGAGTGTGGCATACACAGAGATGAAAATGAGATTCAGAACAATATTTTGTCTGCTTTTTGGTGCCATTTTGTGTGTTACCAATTCATCAAAAAAATTCAAACTAGCAAAGCTTGAATGTGTATGGTAATTGACATTTTGATATGAATTTACTTAAGTAAAAAAATATTCAATTTTACAAAATGAATATAACATAGTATATAGCTATTTACAATTTGAAGAATCAATAAGGACAAAATAAGGGACTGGTAAAAGGGGGAGGGGGCATTATTTGGCTCCGTTCAAAGCAGTTTAAGAGGATTATTGACAAGAAGAAAAAGTAAGAGAACACATGATGATATACAAGTAGGCATGATAAGAGGAATAAGTTAAAACTTAAAATACTCATTCTCAATGTTTGTCTCTCGATCTGTCTCTGCCTCTCTCTCTTTCTCTCTCTTCCTTTTTTTCCCTCCTCTCTTGTCTTCACCTGATCTTAGAACTACAAGTACCCACCTTTGGTAGCCTCACAGTTAAACTCATCTGAGCCGTCAGCGCACTGCATGCGGGAGTCACAGACCTGAGCTTTGGGGATACACTCTGGACCTCTTGAAATAGTGCCCAATTCAAAGCACTCAAATTTAGAGGGAGTGCATACAGTACCTGAGAATATCAAACAGATTTGACTGTTTTTGACAAAAAGGGAGGAGAAATATTGCTCCTTCCTTCTTAATGTGCTATTAAACCACAAATCATATGTTATGGACATCGGCAATCATGGCTTCCCATTTATTTCTGTTATCAGTTGCCTTCAAGAAAACATTGGTAAAGGTTTCTTTCTTAGTATGTACTCAATACTATCGGCTTCAAACTTTATCATGGTAAGTTGTTTATATACACACCAACTAACTATGAACATTCTTGTAGCTGATTAATCACCCCCAAAAATAGCATCCAAACCTTATTTTAATAAAAGTCATTCCAAACCATGTTTCTGAATTAGTTTCAGAAGGTTTCAATCTGTTTTTTTGTTCTTTCCTTGTGCATTAGAACATGATTTCAAAGGTCCATATTGTATCAAATATAATGTCTCAAATCAGCAATTCACAACTCACGACGGAATGATTGAGATTCTGTTGGATTCAGAGAGTGATAATGATGTAGTAGGATCTGACTTAGAAAAGAGCTTCATTTAGGCTAATTGACATTGTGCATCTTTCTGAAAGAAGAGGTGTTGGTTACACGGATAGGACTCATCAATCGACAATTTGGAATATCTGTACCTGGATAGTGGAAATTGCTAATAGTAATACCTATGACACTGTAAAATGTGAAATACTTACGACACAAGCCTTCCTTGTCATAGAAGCCAGAGCCACACCTGCAGTTGTTGTTGATACAGGCTGCGTTTGTGTCCTCACACTGGATGTCCTCAGTGCAATAGCCGGCCAGAGACACTGCAGAGGTAAGGGCAGATGAAAAACTTAAGATTTTTTTTATATCTAATGAACCTGTAAGACTGAAGGTTCCTCAGACAAAGTTAAATTCTAGATATTACATATAAGAAATTTGAGTTTCGTCGCTTATGATAATAATGATGACCATTATTACCAGCAGTATATAAACACAATCTATAGCTCTTTGTCAGTATTATAAGATCACCAGTTTCACATGTACAGCTTGATCCATTTACATGTGTATCTATTTAATATACCAAAAAAAAAAAACATAATACAGTACATAAAAAGTTCTTTTTGGCTCTAAAAATAGGCAAATCCTAATTGTATCATTCATTCAATTTACATTATATCATGGCCAAACTTAAAAAGAAAAAATACAAAATTTATTAAGAAGGCAACCTTTACAACAAATCGAAAACCTACAGCTGACTTCAAGGGGAAAACGTTTTGAAATATGAAGGCGGAAACGTTTAATCATAAAGACACTTAAAGACATTTAAAGATCGTAGGAAATTCGCTTTTTTATACAGGGCAACAAAGATGAACCTGGCATAGACTATGATTTGTAAATTAGACGAAAATGTAAATTAAAGTATTATTGTAGTTTTGTCCTCCTGTAATATTAACAGTGATGCATGCACGAAGAGCACAATCCTTCCGGATGAGCCCTCTGAGTATTACAGGACGACAAAATTACAGTTATACTTCAATTTACAGGTGAATTTCGTTTAATTTACCAATTCTGTCGTCCTGCTTAATATTTATGAGGGCTAACCTGAAATTTCAAAGCTTGACAGGTTTCGAGCTAAGAACACAAGCAGCTAACTTATCACTAGCCTCATCTCTGTGGATGGGTTTGTTATAAAAGATTGCAAACGTCCCCTCTTTCGTCTGCAGAACATGGACAATATCTGTGCTGCGCACTGCAGCAGAAGACGATGCAGCTCTTGGGCTGTGTGATTTAAACATCTTTGTATCAACCCCAACTTTCGTGACAGTAAGTTTAATCCATCTGGCACCGCTATGCAGAAAGAGTGTACTGACAAACAGTTTTGTAGACGTCCGTAGTTGTTTTGTTTAAGGCAAGTTAACACTATCAAACTGCTGTCTTCATGATAAGCATTGAGGGTTAAGACGGATGTAGGCGATTTTGGCGACGTAGTTAGAAGTGAAACGATGAAGAACATTGCTTTATAGTAACTGTCTTATTTGCATAATTATGAGCAATGTCTTATATTCATTCCACATATGGACCGCGTTAGAATCTAGATACAGGGACATGTATCGCGGGAGTTTTTGTTAGCAAATAACTTAATGGGCGGTGTACCAAAAGATGTAGACAGTTGTGAAAACAAAGCTTTGTTCATCGACCATTCAGCATGAATCGACTTTCTCCTGCTGTAGCTTTCTGCGGTTCCATTATCTTTCCCTGCGATATGACACGCCGCACGGGATTTGCACCATAGTCCCCTAGTCACTGCACTGCAGACGCACGTATGGGTGCCACCCATGTGATTGATATCTGATACTGCCGTAGTATTGTCATTTCAATTTGAATATGACAGTGATTGAGGTCGCAGCGTAGGGATTCGGATACCGAGCATGGCTGCTTTTAACTCAAAAATATTGATATGATCCTTACTTTCTTCATCGATCCGCATACCGTGGGTAGCGCCGCATTTCATTATTGCTCCCCACACACATTCCGACGCATTCGATGTGCATACAGTCACTGGCGAATCTAAACATAGTGTTTAGAAGCTACACAGGCCCTCATATAGCCACCAGTGTAAATCTTCTAATGCCGGTTGCGATAATTGGATCTCTCGATCACAACTATACGTCTTTCCCAGTGAGTCAATTTTCAGGACTCTAAATTTATGTCCATACCGGGTGCCGGGGAAGCATGCTACTGACGTACCAATTACCTGGACCAGTCTCCTAACAGAAATGGATTAGTCCTTAGAAATAATTTGGAGGATCATTTCTCGAACAGGGTCTTTGTTTTTGGGTGAGTGAGGCCGTCATTGGCGGGAAATCTATAATAAAACCAATGTGTTTATTCATTTATTTATTTTTTGGCGAGGGCATTACATTCTATTCAGGGCTGACATCGAATCTCAGACTCTTAAGCAATGTACTGAATATTGTTGTAACATTCATCGAAGCTAGAACCTTGATTGAATGTAAAGATGGAAAACCATTGGTTTTGTTGTCTTAGTAAAGATCCGAGGGCTGTCCTTGTATCCTTGTTGCGGCAAAATGAGATATTTAACTTATATATTTTATCTTTAAACTGAAACTCCAGATATTTTGTATAGTCAGGGTGTATTCTAACCATGTAGAAACTTTTTTCAATGAGGTTCAGGCATGATTCGAGTGAGCCCATTTTGAAATGAATATAATGAACATGTAAATTAAGCGTTTGACATAAATAACCATCCTAATACTTTTTCACACCACCCCCGTGACTCTTTTTTTTTTTTTTGGCGAAAGAAAACGTAATTGACATCATCATTATTCTCTCTATAACAGTGAATGATTACCCCATCCCGTAAAAATTCGCCAATCATGACTTGGCAATTTGTTCTGCTTGCTGAAGAGGTAAAGGGCGAGGTAGAAATACCTGCCGCGGTAGAGACACGAAGTTAATTTTGCAACCTGTTACACTTTCTAAAATCATTGCCTCAGTAAATTATATTGTTTCCACACATTCACAGAGTATTTTGTCCCCCCCCCCCCCCTCCTCTCTTCTGATTTTCCCCCATCCCATTACAAATATCTGCATTAACCTTCACTTATTTTTCGGAAACGTCGTCTTTTTTTCCGAAGATGGACGTTTCGCTGTGGAAACTGGTGCGCACCCCCTCGTATAGCGATTCGGTAACGGGATATATTCCTTGACAAGGGCAGATATACTCGTCTTTAATTTCACACTTAAAAAACTGCCCGCGAGCGAGGCGTTGATCAATAGGGCGACTCCATCAGATATTTTTTTTCACGTAACTCGTCATTGTCAGTACGTGCAGAGATCTCCTCAAAGACATGTGCTTTTGCAGTGATGCCGGAGATCAGTGACCTCTGAACGCCTTGAAGTGATGAGTCTCTAAAAAAGTGCTCTAATAATCATATAGGCATTTTAAGACCTGCGCGTTGCATTCCATATCGCTGAGTCGTGTGCAGTTGGAAGGTTGGGGGTACTTGAATGTTAACGTTTCTAATATATCTTTATTTAGACCATCAGTTTGTGTTTTTCCAATTCCTTTCCCTATGTGGAATGTTAAGGCTGACCTCTGCGGGTGCATTAGTTTCTGCAACATTTGAAAAATAAGAGAAGTCAGTCACGTCTATGCCCGATGGATGGCACAGAATGTCTCTTAAGTTTGGATTGAGGCCAAGGGCGTGTGATGTCATAATAATAATAATAATAATAATAATAATAAACAAAATTTATTAAGAAGGCAACCTTTACGACAAATAAAAAATCAACAGGTGACTTCAAGGGGAAAACGTTTTGAAATAAGAAGGAGGAAACGTTTAACCATAAAGACACTTAAAGACATTTAAAGATCGTAGGAAATTCGCTTTTTTTTACAGGGCAACAAAGATGAACCTGGCATAGACTATGATTTGTAAATTAGACGAAAATGTAAATTGAAGTATTATTGTAGTTTTGTCGTCCTGTAATATTATCAGTGATGCGTGCACGAAGAGCACAATCCTTCCGGGTGAGCCCTCTGAGTATTACAGGACGACAAAATTACAATTATACTTCAATTTACAGGTGAATTTCGTTTAATTTACCAATTCTGTCGTCCTGCTTAATATTTATGAGGGTTAGCCTGGAATTTCAAAGCTTGACAGGTTTCGAGCTAAGAACACAAGCAGCTAACTTATCACTAGCCTCATCTCTGTGGATGGGTTTGTTAAAAAAGATTGCAAAAGTCCTCTCTTACGTCTGCAGAACATGGACAATATCCGTGCTGCGCACTGCAGCAGAAGACGATGCAGCCCTTGGGCTGTGTGATTTAAACATCTTTGTATCAACCCCAACTTTCGTGAGAGTAAGTTTAATCCATCTGGCAACGCTATGCGGAAAGAGTGTACTGACAAACAGTTTTGTAGACGTCCGTAGTTTTCTTGTTTAAAATGCCTATATGATTATTAGAGCACTTTTTAGAGACTCATCACTTCAAGGCGTTCAGAGGTCACTGGCCTCACGCATCACTGCAAAAGCACATGTCTTTGAGGAAATCTCTGCACGTACTGTAAATGAAGAGTTACGTGAAAAAAATCTGATGGAGTCGCCCTATTGATCAACGCCTGGCTCGTAGGCAGTTTTTTTTTAAGACCTGCGCGTTGCATTCTATATCGTCGTGTGCAGTTGGAAGGTTGGGGGTACTTGAATGTTAACGTTTCTAATATATCTTTATTTAGACCATCAGTTAGTATTTTTTCAATTCCTTTTCCTATGTGGGAGTTAAGGTGACCTCTGCGGGTGCATTAGTTTCTGAACATTTGAAAAATAAGAGAGTCAGTCACGTCTATGTCCGATGGATGGCACAGAATGTCTCTTAAGTTTGGATTGAGGCCAAGGGCGTGTGATGTAATAACTACAATAACAACAACAATAATAATAATAATAATAATAATAATAATAATAATAATAATAATAATAATAATAATAATAATAATAATAAAATAGGCACTTATTTACGCATATATGACTACACATATCACTAGAAATAGAAGTCCGCTCAGTATAGCAATTTTGTAACAATCTAATGGAGGCTGGTACAAATGAGTTTTTGTACTTGTCTGTCTGTTCTGGCCCTTTTTTCCATATCGATCTGGTACTTCTTTGTGGTATTTCTTATTATCTATGAAGAGGGTGGTTCATGTATGTCTGGTGTTGTTCATTTAGCTTCATTCAATACTTGTAAAACATACATGTTTTTAAAAGAGGTTAGTTCACAGACAATAATTTAGTAAGCTTACTTTCTTACTTTGTATACTATTTGAGATCGGGTTTTAGATAGGTTTCCTCAAAAACATTAAATTCCAAAAGATGTTACAATTTGAATTCAGCGGACATAAACATTTTTCATAATATTGTATCGGACACTGAAAGACTTTAATTTCTTAACAAGTACCGCTGTTGATTAGCTTCAATAATGAATATGAGTAATAAAAGAAAGTTTACAATCAATAGTGAGGCCGAAATATGTGTATGTGTCAACAACTTCAACTTGAACATCTTTTATTTTTAGCGGTGTTGACTCGTTTCGTCTAAAAATTTTTTTTAAAGTCATCTCATTTGTTTTATTAACTATTAGAAAAATGTTGATGTACATAAACCAAAGCAGATAATATTACCAGGCTATTCAAAATTACAAAGGATTTTTCTACATAGTGTTGAATTATACGTTTTGTCAGGTACATTTCAAATGTAGCCCATTATATTCACATAAATTAACGAGTACTTAGCTAGTCCCACAACATAGCTGGTTATCATTGATATTGACAAAAGCAATGACATGTTTGAAGCACACCTGGCGGTAATTTTGGTTGGTTATCTTTTCGCGAAGCTCGAAGGGGGAAAATAAAAATAAAAATAAATAATAACACCAATAGTGTAGTGATAAAATATATAATTAAAAAAGTATCACAAGAAATAGACATGGATTATGATCGTGCAGTTCCGCCTTCGGGCGACATTTCTTTCAAATCACGACCCAGTCTAGTTTCTACAGTGTCAGTAAGTTTTATTTGTCTTCACGCGAGGGGATTATGTAAGAAGCGGGCGATAAAGATGCGGGCGGCTGAAACCAAAGCCGATAGTCAACAGACGTGGCCTGGCAACACTGACCCCGAGCGATCTCCTCAATCAGAATGGTAGCAACTGCAATGTGTACATCACTTAGACAAAAAAACGAAAAACATTCGAGGTGGCTGCTCAATGAGCCAGATAGCTCAGTTAGTAGACAAGGCCAGAAAGATTAGTTCGTAGACGCTTAACTGACAATCAGGAGGTCCAAGGTTCCATCCTAGGTCAGTACCCCATGCTAGACTTGGCGTGGACTAACTGTCATCTTACCATGCTAGGCTTGGCGTGGACTAACTGCCATCTTTATATGTGTGACCACTTGATGCTTGGCGCGGCAGAAAGCTCAGTTGTTTAACTGACAATCATGTCGAAGGTTCGACCCTGGAAGTAAGCCGCTATGATTCTTCATATTTCGGGAAACCTAAGCGGGGAAGGTAAACGCTAATGACATTACCGATTAAATATATGGCGCAGGATTGATTGATAATAAATATGGGTGATTTACAGACTTGGTTTTTCTTTTGCTTCTAAACACATTCAAGAATGACTCTTGGGAAAACTTATAATCGAAACCACAGTTTCGTACATGTACTTAACGGATCTAAGCATGAATTGAAAAATTTGCTATATAAATAAGTAGACCTTACGAGCGAGCAATAATTATAATTTTTTCGAAAGACCAATATTGCCCTGTTAATCCATTTTTAATCAAAGCAGTGGGCTGTTGCAGAAAGTGCGACTGGGATTACCAGATAAAGTTAAACATCAGATGCACAGTCGGACCGTCTACCTGACAAGCAATCCGCCCGGCGCACTCTCTCTCTCTCTCTCTCTCTCTCTCTCTCTCTCTCTCTCTCTCTCTCTATCTCTCTCTCTCTCTCTCTCTCTATCTCTTTTTCTCTTCCTGAAGTTATTTGAAGGTGAAAGGTTATTTCGTCATTTCCATTTTAATTTCTGTTTTGTTGCGCTACGAATGGCTCACAAACAAGTGATTTCCTGCGAAATTAGTTCTTTCTTATGACACATCCATGATCGCGGCGACCCTTGAAGATCCCTGTGCTGTGATTCGGCGACAAACAAATACAAAATTGGGGCATCTGGGTGAAACGGATGCTAGCCTGCTGTGAATCCTACCACGACAGCCAGAGCAGTACCATTGTAAGAGTTGGTATGCTGTTCCTTAGCGTCCAACGTCAGCACTATAAAGACTATACCATGGACGGGCCCCAATATTAACGTCTCACAAGTTTACGTTTATGTAACCACAGAAAATGGGTTTTCGTAACTTGTTAGTGTAACCACGAGTTAAAGTCGCGATGAACGGGCACTACGCACATTACCACATTGTTTGCTCTGGGATAGAGCATCATGTATGATAAACATTTCAAATACGCCTATACCAAGCTTAACTGACTGGCACGTACATCAAACGGACGCGGACGAGATAGCTCAGTCGGTAGAGCGAGGAGGCTTCTAATAAGACACAGATGTGACAGAAAATCACTCACAAAAAATAATAAAACCATAACTACAATTCAATTACTATACATCTCAAATCAAGTTCTTTTGATACTCATGCATGAAATGAGTAGAAGGCTAAAAATCCTATTAAATTGTTGCATCGTCAGGCACTTGCTGTATCCAGAAGGTATTTTTACAGACTTAACTTAAGTAAGCATATGACTATTGATTGTTGTACTTAAAAAAATTCATTTACAATCAACTTATCAAGACAAAATAAATTCAATTGCTTTGATAAATAACTTATATCAGTCCTAGCAAACTTGAAAAAATAAAATAACCGCGCCTTTTTTCGATAATCATTTTATGATCATACAATTATCTCAAATGCATTATGTACATGACCTTTTAAAATTTGTGCATGAGACTAGGTAGGGCTGTAAATTGCATCATTCCTTTTGCATTTAGTTAAAATACTAAATTTATAAGTTAAATCAATATTGAGCACATGAAAGACACACGCCAGCTCTCATTTGAATAAAATAAAAAAAAAAATAATAAAAAAACAACGTCAAAGAAACATTGATTTCATTTGCCTGAGTCAGATAGAAAGCGATAAAAATGCAAACCACAGGGGATCCGTCTTAGATACTTCGAAGTAAATGTATTCTCTTTTTAAAATAGACCTTAATGCCTTAGCGCGCAGATCCAATGAGGAAGTAGACATTCTTAACCAATCACGATCACTGGTTGCAAATCTATACACTCCAGCAATGTTTGGCCAGGCGAACGACAATATATTCATTTAATTATTTTTTTTAATTTTAGAGGGGGGGGGGGGGCGTGTCAAATAAGAATGCGGAAGACATTTGAGAAAGTAGTGTAAGCGACTAGAAGGCAACTGGTAGTATATGTATGTAAAAGCACTGCCCGGAAACATGCACAGAACATAGCAATCAACATAGGATTCTTAGAAACTAATAAAAGATTACAAAGCTTAGTTATCTGGGTTTAATATGTAAAGCATCTCTAACTTAGGCCAGTACACAGTCTTCAGCTTGCAGGTCGAGAGAAGATTACATCTTTGTTCTTATAAAAATTCTATACGTAAGGCAATGCTATACATAAAGCAATCGAGACGTCAATATCCCTTAACGACGCACGTTGGAATCGATCGCTACTGGCAATGTGTAAACAATAGGCTAACTTGCGCCCGCGGTACAATATTCATTTAAATGCAAAAAGAAGACCAGCTGCTGCGCTTCTCCGCGTCATAGCTTTTCTCACCCAGTCCCAAAGGTCTCAGTCCCTATTGGACTCCTGAGGTAAATAATATTGTCGCTTCGCCTTGGGCTTGGGCATAATCCCCACATTCCCAAATCCTAAACCAGTGTACAAGGGTAAACAAACCTAGAGTAATCGATTTGCCTCACTGTAATTGCTTATTGTGTTTTTGCCAGCCGATGTTAAATTTGGGTTTTGTTGGGGCGTGGTCTCTCCCAGTATAGACAGGATTTACCGCGCTTCAACTTCGCTGACTCACACAGGGCAGGGTCCAATGTAAAGCGCACGCCTTCTATTCGGGAGATCGTGGCTTCGGGCCCCGCTCAAGCCGCCGCGTTTTTCCTCACTGGTTGAATAGGGTCCAGCCAAGCCCAGGGTACCTGCTATGTGGTCCCGTCGCCGTATGAGATATTTTTTTTAGACCTAGGAGCTACTAATATAGGTTAGTTCGCTTTCTCCCACAAAAGATGATTCAAGCCTGGAGCGACGATTGGGGCTGTATGAGCTTGTGTTGCCTTCATCATAATTATCATGTGGCCTCTTCAATACTCACAGATCATATCCTCGTTCTCGGCTACAGTTGTAAATTGATTAAATCTTTTAGATCCGTAAGTTCACCATAAACGACCGTTTGGTAGGTGATTTTTTCGAGAGGAGATGCGAATAAGAGATTTTTTAAAAAAAATTAATTAATTGAGACTGGTGTGTTAATAAGTGACCATTCATAAATCACGTCAGCTCAAGAGAAAGCTGACTATAGCCTGACTTGGGTTAAACATTTGCACACAAAAAACTGACGTCATTTATGAATGTCCTATGTGAAAACGTCAATATCATCTCGAGAGCATGACCTTTTTAATGATATTGAAGCAGAAAAATAGAAATAAACAGATATACATGGGTAACCGTCACCATGCGTTGGTTGTGCTGTTAAACCGGTTAAAAAGAATTCGTTTTGGTTCAGTAAGAAGAATGACATTTTCAAACGAATAAAAAAAACACAACCAGCAACAAAAGATTTAGAGCGGAATAATAACTTTGCAAGTGATTGAAATAGATATGCTACGGACATTACTTAAATAATTGATGTCAGAGCGAGAGAGAGAGAGAGAGAGAGAGAGAGAGAGAGAGAGAGAGAGAGAGAGAGAGAGAGACATAATTTATGTATACAGTTCACGACCTCACTCCATCCCACCAACTAATCTAAGTTTGACTTCTTTTGCACGCACATATTACACGGTAAAGTAACAACATGTGGGGACGCACATAAAATCGAACTAGTCAGGTCTAGAGGGTAAACGGACGAACGTTACTGTGCCCTATATCAATGTAAAAATCAGACACCAATTCACTTCGCTAAGAAGTTGCCAGCCCCACCCCGCCTTTCTGTGTCTCTACTTGGTTAGAGGTAGTGAGACAAGCGCTTACAGCACTTAGCCAGCCACTATCACGACACGGTTGGGCAAAAGCTGCGACGCGCTTCATGTGTCCCCTGGGCTCCCTGTTCCTGTTTTCACGCTAAGCTCTTTTCAGTCGTCCAGATCGTCCAGATAGATCGTGGAGCTAACTTGCCAGGATAACAAACCTCAAGTCAACCATCCCTTACTCTCTGATCTTGACCTTTTCCTCATCGTTACCAAACTTTCTTTGATGTAAGCCAGCAAGTCCCATCACGCAGTCCTGCAGTCTCTGCCTTGCGACGGCTATCGACAGTGTCATTTCATAGATCGCGAGCAGACGTGCTGCTAAACCGTTTTATAATCAATAAAGAAGTAAATCTAAGTGGCTGTTTCCAGGTGAATTTGTGAAGTTTTCATATGTGATCATTTTGTGAAACCTTTAACATTTTTTTCTTTGCGGTGTTTCTAGAGTGGATAAGGCCGCACAACAACAGGCTAATCCCGATACATGTATCACGCCAGCGTATGAGTTGTTTAGAGCAGAGTAAATAGCCCTCATGCAAGCAATTGGGCGTGCGCTCAGACTAACCTTGCAGTGAATTATTGAGCAGCTTCCTCTGTGATCGTGTGACCACCGGTATTGACCAGGAGGGAAAGCCTACGCGTGAGCGGTCATCACAGGCCAGTGGCTGAGGCGCTTAGCCCAAAGGTGAGCCAATTTAGAGTTCGATTCCTTAGCTCACCTGGAGCAGAGGCGTGCGTGGTAGTTTTTTGGTAGACTATATAACTATAATACTTATTGTCAATTATGTTCGAAACATCATTTGAATAAAAAATTGTTTTTCCTAGAATGCTCCAGCGTACGGTTAAGATCACTCTTAATCACCTCCACCACCCTCAAGTATCTTTTGTTTTTATTTCAATGGAACCCATTCATATATTTATTACCAAACCCACTAACCGCAGCTGCTCTTGATTTAACCAACATAATTTATTTTTCGTAAAACAACTTTGGGAGTATGTAAGAAGTATGTAAAAAGAATTGCTTAAAAAAACACAACAAAAGTTTACAATAGAAATATTCGATAACGTTGAAGTAATTAAAAAAAAAAAGCAGAGAACCCAATAAAACTCGAAACTAAATTGAAGTAAGTGTATCAGTGTGGGTAACCTGCCAGATAAACTGAGGCTCGCACACAAATTAAGAAAGCTCTAACATGAAACATTTCCTAGGTTCATTTGTTGTTGGGATACGTTCTACGTCTCTAAGTGTTACATCTCTCTGGATATTCATTACTTTTCATCATTCATCAATTGAGACAAGAAAAGGGGAAAACACACGAGAGCCTCTTAACCTGTGTGTAATGGTTAAAGCATGGCCATTATAAACATTTTAAATATTGTTCATATGATTCTTCCTGTCTTTAAGTAGGATTTTTTTGTCCGGCATGCCAAGCATGCATGAGGCTCAAAACATTGCATAATATTAATAATGCACATTAAAGTTAAAAATTTCATTTTCCTTTTCCAGGGGGGAGGGGGTGGGTAGCCCTGGGTTGAACATCGGCTTCCGACGCACGACGTCCGTGGTATCTCCGCTCTGTCTCTTGTGTGAGAGCACATAAAATTGTCAAACGTCAGTCTTGAGGCCCGTCCACAATAAAGGCTATATATTGCTGACGTTGGACGTTAAACCAATTCACCTACATCATTTTCCAGACCCACTCTTCTCCATTGCATGCTTCACAAATCATAAAATCGTGGTATTCATCTTCCTTTTCTGAGTTACATTTGCGGTAAAGTGTCTTTAGAATATTTTGTGCCAATTTATCTCTGAGATGTATATAGATCGAGAGAGAGAGAGAGAGAGAGAGAGAGAGAGAGAGAGATGAGAGAAAGAGGGAGAGAGAGAGGGAGGGAGAGAGAGAGGGAGAGAGAGAGAAAGCAACGTTCAAACAAAATGAGCGCATGTACTTAATGTCGACTAATTTTGTAACCAATAGAAAAACAGTAAATTTTATATATTTTAGTGAGTTTCAACAAAGCACACGTTGAAAGGACTGAGACACAGAGACATAGATCATACAATAAGGAAAGAAAACAAAACAAATTAATACAGAAAAAGTAATCATATAAACATTGAGTGACACTCTTTTGTCGTGGCTAAAAAATGAACATGAAAATCCTTTTAGCTGTAGGAATGCCCAATTTAAAAACTGAATGGCGAGAAACATACTTAAATACATTTGAAGATTTAAAACACAATGACGAGCAACACAGACGTGGACTGGGAGATTGCCAAAACAGCATTATCATTCGATGAACAAAGGCCCCCACCAAGCCTTGTGTACGAGGGTCGAGGAGATTGGGTTTGTGGTCACTTCTATTGGTTCAAACAAATTCCATCGAGATACCTACAGTATTACATTTTGGATTATTGTTTTTTTTTTATTCCAAACGCTTTGTTTGCTATTCTATTTGTAGCCATGGCGGAAATTGAGTAAGACGTTCGCGTCCTTGTCCAATCGCGACTCTTGTGGTATGTTAATGATAAAGCAATTCAACAACCCACTCGAATTAGTCTTTATAAATGTATTGAGTCCTACTCAATCAAAAACTTTATGACAAAGAGTGAGAAATTACATTATCGTGTTAGTCTTATGTTGAAACAGCGGCGATCAACTACTGTAATATACAGACCGATTTAAAAATCTCAGCAAAGTACAAGTCGCAATTTCTTAAGAAGATTGACTTGTATCGGGCGCCAGGTATAACCAGATAATTTTGCTCGTGCGTTTCTATCAGGAGATATGATGCGGGGCGGTCACAATACCGGGCTTTGCCGCGTTCCAATCCATATCGAACTGACTTTCTCCGTACTGCTTATGTCGGTTTCAGTAAAATCCTGATACCTTCGCCCTGTCTGTCATGTGTAACAGCACGTAAAATTGCTAAAAGTTTTAGAAATTGCCCACGATATTGCTTAGTTGCTCATGCTGGACGTAAAGGTTTCAAACAGACTTAAAAAGAAATAATACACTAGGTATGGAGATGAGAGATGGGGGTGGGCCACAGATTTCTATTAATAGCAATCTGTGGGGTGAACTAAGGGGAGACCAACCTGAGTGCTGTGATATCACTGGTCCGTTCTGCTCCTGTACAACCGGCGCAGGTGTAGCCACTGATCCCTCGGCCTCAGCATGGAGCCCTCCAGCAGCGCTAGAGCCGTCGTCGCCGGACCGGCTCACATCTCCAGAACCTGCTGCTCCAACACTGCCTTCTCTGGGGCCACTTTCTCCTCCAGCTTTCCCGCCGCTCAGGTTCTCGAGATCACTCTCGTTGCCGCTGGCAGCCTCCTCACTGCCGACACTAGTTTGGTCGCCGCTTGGTGGAGCGGCAGCGCGCGTCACGGTGTTCACAAGGTAGCCGCCGTGCTCTTTGAATAGGCACCTACCTTGGCAGTGGAACAGGTAGCAGTAACGGTCACCCTAGGGGAGAGAAGAAAAAAAACAACACATCTCTAAGAGCAGCACGTATTTATCACATGTAGTACTAGTAGTACAAGAAGAAAATAATGGATCTGCACACACGAAGAGTGGCTGCAAGGATTGATCACCCTCAGACAACATAAATTTTAGGTTGTATGTTCATATAATAGAGCAGACAGACAAGCAGGCAGAGGGGTAGGTGGCTTTTGTTGTTGGCATAATTAACATGAACTATACTGTTGGAGTTGCTATGTCTGTACTTGGAGCTTGTCCCAACTTTATTTTCGAAATGCAGTTTTTTTTATTGACTGGATAAAATTTCAATTCAATTCAAACCTGTTGGCTGACAATAACATGGGCAGACTATTTGTTTAAGAGTGATGGCGAGACAGGTCTCATATCGACTTAATATTGAAAGTGTCAAGGCTCGTTTCAAAATCATGATAGCGAATAAGCATTCCGTTATTACATGTGAAAGATATTGTATGGTGCAGCAAGTGAGAAAGGGGAAAAGGACTCGAACTTCAGGCCCATTATCGATCTCTCTGATGTACTGGATGATCATAAAAAGTAGGCCTTATAAACAAATAACAACAATAAAAAGAGTATTATAGTGTAAAGATTAGTTTTAGATCAGCGTGAACAGAATTGAACACCAACATGTTTGTTCACTGATCCATGGTACTGGTCAATACGTCAACAACGGACACCGTAGAGCATATCAAAGGCTATGATCAAGCCAAGCACAGCTTCGGTAATATGCACTCTGCTTTATTATGATTCAACTACCGTAGTCTCGTCCACCGAATGATAAGATCTTGACCAGCGCACACAAGAGAGAGAGAGAGAGAGAGAGAGAGAGAGAGAGAGAGAGAGAGAGAGAGAGAGAGAGAGAGAAAGAGAGAGAGAGAGAGAGACAAAGAGAGGGGGGAGAGATTGAGAAATGGAGAAGAGAGAAAAGGGATGGAGGGGGGAGAGACTGAGAAAAAAAGCGTGCGAGAAATAAAGGGAAAGAGAAGATGTGTGTGTGTGAGAGAGAGAGAGAGAGAGAGAGAGAGAGAGAGAGAGAGAGAGAGAGAGAGAGATGGACAGTGAACTTGGGAAATGATGACCGTCTGACCTTTTCATTGCATATCCCCTCCAACAATCTTTCGAGTAGCGGTTACACTTACATTGTGTATTACTGTAACGTTGATTTGATAAAGTATGTCCCTGTTGTAGGTCAATTGTTGAAGAATTATAGTTCACGTGGACTCGGACACACTTTCTTACCACTATTAATAAAATAATGATTACTGTACTATAAATCGTTGGTAGAAACGCAATAGTTTTAACTTTATTCATAAACACCCCGTTTGAGGGTTAGGAAAGCCCAAGAATGTCCAGATCTAAATCGGTACTTGACATTTATATTGATCTATAATGGATCTCAACAACAGCAAAATAACAGCGCTCGCTGTGGCAAGATGTAACAACACGACTAGAAGTATAAACATTACCCTCTCAACAAAAAACAAACAATCCATCGATAAATCCTGTATCACTGTACTGCGCTCTAAAGCACAGGTCTATTAATCTCTAGGCATATCTATCTATATCAAGAAAGCCTGAGAAAGGTCCGGAATTGGCGGATTCTAGCGTATATAATTATTCATTAACACTTCTCGCCCCCTCTCTTCTTCTTAATCTTTCCACACGCATGACGCTATGCATCTTCCTTGTGTACGCACTATTGTAGGGAATTTCCAAAAGTTTGAGTAGGTAAAAGCTTTTATATTATTTATTACAAGCTGGGGTCCCGTTTATACAAACAGTTTGAATACAGTGTAATTGTCTGTAAACCGATTCTTTTTTTAAAGGGGAACTTTTAGACCCCATGCCATCACTTTATATAATATTTGCTTCCTCCTTTTTTATTAAATGAAATTATCTTTTCTCTTCTTTTTTTTTTTTAAATTTCTTTCTTTCTCTCTCTTTTTTTCTTCTCATTATATATTCCTCCTTTAAAAATGTCATTATTATTACTTATTTTTCTTTTTTTTTAATTATCTCTCTCTCTCTCTCTCTCTCTCTCTTTTTTTTTTTTGTATGTATTTTATATCTAGACAGCTACGCTACTGCTGCTAATAATGGAAAGATTTTACCCCTTGAAGCACATGGTTTGATTAATGTCTCCTAGGTTCCTCTAGGGATTCCAATGCGGCGACTGATCCCAAGACTAACGTCTGACAATTGTAAGTGCTGCCACGCATGAGAGAGGGCGGGGATACCATTTAGAGGGGACTAAAATCGGAAGAAGAAAAAAGCTGCCGATCGTGGAACTCGAACCTCGCACTTCCTGAACTGAAGACCAATGGTCGAGCTAATTCGCCCTCCGCGCAAGTGCGGTGCAACTGAAAGCAATCACAAAATGAAGGTGCTGAATTTGATATAAGATCTAGAATCTAAATCTATATAACCCTTTTTAATTAGTTAAGCCTAAATTGTAGACCTAGAAAGATCGCTCAAGTAAGCCAAGATTTTAGATTCAGATAGATTGCTTAAGTAAGCCTAGATTCTAGATCTAGATTGCTAAAGTCCAGCGGTAGAGGCATCAATGCCATTAGAAAATCCGGTAGTCAACGATGCTTTGACTAACCAAGTCTAGATCTAGTTATTATAAAAGACGATCCGGAAATCTAAAGGCGCACTACTTTTATTTTTAATTATAAACAATTTATGAAAAAATAAATCAATAACAAAGGACCAGGTAAACAAAGTATTTAGTAATATTTAGCTTCTGTGAAAATTTCATAATTATAGGTTGAGCCGTCTTCGAGCCTTATGAGAAGAACCCCTCGATTCTACTAAAATATATAGGCCCTATATAGATTTTAAAACAGAAGGTATGTAGATATAAAGGTTCTAGCACAAGAGCGTACCAACCTGCGCAATATGTATGCGAGCTGATGGGAAACGGTTAATCAAACGTCGAGTAGTTTCTAGTATTTTCTCCAAGTCGGTAACAGCCCATTTTGGTGACTATGTTAGTATGTAGTGGCCTACTCGTAAGAAATATCATACTTACCTTCAGTCACAATTATGCGTCATTATTTTATTCGTGATGGTGAGGGTTTTCTTTTTCCAACAGTGGAATTAGACGGTTGAGCGGTAAAGCGTGTAGGCGCCATGTATAAATATAATACATATCACTCAATCAAGTCTGAATTTCACTAGTTAAATCAGACCACAATAAATAATTTAAAACGCATGTGACGTTGAACGTACCATGTTGTTGTTGTTTTTTAAACCAGGACAAGAAGTATTATATGCATTGTTAAAATCAATAACATCAACAACGACAGTAATCCGAATCGATTTCAAATTTAGAGGGGTTGCTGCAATGTAGTCGAGATTTACAATAACAAAGAAATCACTTGTCACGTGAAATAACCAAAACTAACACCTCAGCTCACGGCAAGCGGTTGGCCTCAGAAGACCGCCATTCTATTATACATGCATATTTAACAGTAAAAGAACAACTAGTGAACTTATAAAATCAAGCTGCAAAATAATTGCATGTGTTCATAATCTTAATATCGAAGAAATAAAACTTACCCGTTTAAAAAAAAATTAGAGAGGGACTCACCAATTCAATTCACAGAGAGAGGGGGGGTGAGAAAGATAGACAAACAGAGAGAGAGAGAGAGAGAGAGAGAGAGAGAGAGAGAGAGAGAGAGAGAGAGAGATGTATTTATTTCAAAATCATGCTCTACACTGGATGTGGAGATTTATGACTCGTAATGCGACCAAGAAACTTGGTTTTCTTGACTTCTGTCGCGCCAGGTTGATTTCATTCACCACGTGAAAAGCTTTTACCTTAAAATTTATTTCACAATACGTTCTTATTATATTTGCCTTAACGACTTAGCAGAAGTTTGGGGATTCATAAAATAAAGGCAAAGCTTTATTTTACATTACTGAGATAAGATTAAGTTTATTTATTGTCTCTAACATCAAAACATTTCAGTTATCCTCCATTCATAGAAAGTTGCCCAACATTAGCCTTCGTTTTAATTAAAAATGGATTATATTATTGGATTCGAAACCTTATTCTTGTATTTGAACAGCTTTTACGAAAGTATTACGAAGAAGTCTTGAAAATATAAATTGAAAGGTGAGCAAGAAATAAAATAGTATTACTTATAGTCCAAAAATGCAACAACAACACTAGGTTATGAGAAGCAACATCATAGTATTCGTAGAAGTAGTCGTAGTAGTAGTAGTAGTAGTAGTAGTAGTAGTAGTAGTAGTAGTAGTAGTAGTAGTAGTAGTAGTAGTAGTAGTAGTAGTAGTAGTAGTAGTAGTAGTACAATGGCATCCATAAATACATTGTGTACTCAAAGTACTCATGTGTGTTGAATTTGTTGCGGAGCGTCCAAATTCAGCTCAATAAAGGTTATATATTCTCACTTGTGGACGGGTTCCACAATTTACGCCTGACAGGTTTACAGGCTGCCATATAGAGATGGAGCGGAGATGCAATGCCTCCTGACATCGAGATCAACTGAACAAGTTGGGGACGAAATCGGACATATTAAAATATAATTGTACCCTATTAATGGGTATCGAACCAGAGACCTCCGGATCGAGAGACCAGTGATCTACCATTTGAGCCACTTAACTCCTCCGTGTCACTGTTTCATACTTTATAACGCTTTCCCTCTTAAGTTCTTAGTCAATTGTTTTCCTTTCAATTCAAATAATCATGTATCAAGGTCTAACTATAATGATAGTCAACATATGACCTTGAATTTCAGTGCAAACTAATTCTCACGAGATTAGTTTGTCCTGTGAGGGAGTTTGTCAAGGGCGCAGTGAGTATGACCTGCTAGATTGTGTGTGTGTGTGTGTGTGTGTGTGTGAGAGAGCAGATGTTCTTGTTGTTGAGTTGGTTTCACGTCCAACATCAGCACTATATAGGCTATATTGTGGACGGGCCCCAAGACTGACGTCTGACACACACGAGACAGGGTGCGGATGCCATGACTGAGAGGGAGAGAGAGAGAGAGAGAGAGAGAGAGAGAGAGAGAGAGAACAGAGAGATATAAACAGTGAATGAATGATACCTGTATTTATCTTTACAGAAATAGCCTTAAAAATCTTTACATCTTTGACTTAATTTTTTTTCTCTTTCTAAATACATACTTCTCTCACATAAAACATGCACCAAGAGATACAAGAAATCTTTTGTCTCGACATTATCAAGAGTGCATTCAGACTATATAAACATGATTTACTGGTCATATATTTCTTAAATGAAGTCTATACGATGTCAATTGTTTGTGAGTGTGTATGTGTGTATACTTTGGTAATCTGATAATTACATGTATCTGTTATAATTCTGTGAACAAAGAACATTTCCCACGTGAACTAATAACTTTTATTAATTTATATATCCTAAATATTAACATATCTATGCAACTAGACATCTCAAACTTAAAATTACCATGCTCTTTGACTACATTGATTTGCAAGGGAAAGAACAAGAAAAATATTATTACATGAAAAGATAACTTAACTCACGGGAAAGGCCCATTTATCTCCCTTTTAAGAAATATTTTATCAATCAGAGATCTATAGATAGATAAATAGATTTTCAGATAGTTAATATACTAAATCATTTTACCCCTTAGACTTTAGGTAATCACAACTACACATCAACCAAAGATCGATACTGCATATCATTTAACATTCACCAATATATTTTTTAGGTTCAAGCTACACTCTATATTTTACATTTTTTCCTAAGTCAATTAAAGGTAAACATAAATGGAGTGCCTCCTTCATTAGTTCATCACTCTATGTAACTGAGAGCAATTACAACTCCTCCGTCCTATCATAGCCATAACTAACACCTTATGACTATCCCATCCCACCATGCCGATTATCTCGGAGCCACTGGTAGGGGGACCGGACGAGAAGCTAAAATACCCCAAGTATAAACGCTAATCTACAACTTTTACTACTACTAGCACTACTACTACCACAACTACTCTTATTACATACTACTACTGCTACTACTACTACTACTACTTCTTCTACAATGTCTTATATTCTAACAGTAGTTGTCAAAGTACTAATGACAAAAACAAAATAACCAACTGGGTCCCAAATCATTTCAAAAAATAAAAGGCACGCAGGATAAATAGAAAAAAAGGTAAACATAACTTTTTATCCAAAGAGAGTTAAAGTAAAAAATTCCATTTTTAAATGAGACGTATCAAAAGCGAAAATGTCTTCGCTCTAAGTGAGAAAAAAAGCAAAATTAGGAAAAGAATCAGCGTTACTATTACTAGATCCAGGCAGTAACCATAGCTTATAAATTTAAAACAAAAATTATAGCCAGATTTTTCGTTATGGCCAATGAAAAGAAAACTGGTGAACACCCTGGGCACTGAAAGAGGATGAGTTTATTACATGTGTATTTCCTTTCAAAAACGTTTTTTAAAACAACCTTACGGTTTAATTTTCATAAAAACCAAACTTCTCTTCAATCCTTAATGTAAGAATCAAAATTCGTGGAAGTAATATGCTTAATTCTTTTCTTATTCAAAACAACAATATTGCCGTTACCTGCGGTGCTTTATGCTACTACACCCCCTCCCCCCCCCCCCCCAAAAAAAATAGCAACCTTTACACACACACACACATGTAATGTATATTATAACTGCGGGGGTGATGTGAAACGGTTAGCCTCTAGCATTAACTTATAAATGCCCAATAAAATCATAGTGAGTTGGATCAGTTTATCTTTTAAAGTCTTATATACATGATTATGTCATTCTAGTGACAATGGTTCATATTCGGTTGTAGCAAGCACACAAGGGTTAAACTTTTAAAAAGAATTCCGAATTACCTTATCTTGATAAACACCAACATCACAGCTAGCATTTTTGCAGCAGTAATCCTGGCATATTGAATTCGATTCAGTTCCTTTAAAAGAATCTAAAAATTCTGCACCGTTATTGAGAGAATCTGTTGCTCGGATAATGCTCCCTTCTGTCACTTTTTGCATGCAAACTTCATAATTGTTTTCAAGAGAACGCAATGATGATGAGACATGTTTAGTTGCAGCATCAGGGGATCCGCTTGTTGGGGATTTTAATTTGTCAAACAGGTCCGAATCAAACTTAGAATCACTTAAACGCTTTTCGAGGTTGAAAATAATGTCTGATATTTCAAGCAGAGTTCCATGATCCAAACGTTCCTTCTTAGCCACAGCTGGAGCCACGCAAATTGCAAAAGTAAGAAATGTTAGGTCTAGAATAGTTGCTATGTTTACACGACAAGACGCCATTGCTATTGTTAAGTATAAAATGGTTCCTGTTACGGCGACATGCGCAGTGTTCCATACCTGGCGCATTTATATGAAAAATAAAAACAAAATAGAGCACACTTTTAAGGCGCGTTTTCTATTTTTTGTATGCATTAATTATTTCCTAAAAGCATCGCCAAATTTATTCATTATTTTTTTTATTACTTACAGATTTTTTTATCGTGACTGTGCTAAAAGAGGAATCTTGTATCCAGAATGAGCCGGAACCCGTTCCGCAAGTCAGTGGGCTTTTATGAAGTTATGGCTACGTCGTATACCAGCGATGCCCACAGTGATAAAGCGTATTCCCAAACCAAACAAATGGATAACTACCCGTCCTCAACGGCAACACAAAAGGAATCGCCAAGAAATGTTGGGTTTAATATCAAGGATCAGCATACAGAAAGAAAGAAAAAATATTTGACTGCCAAATATGGAGCTCACCAAATGTTATTGATCAAAAAAAGACTCGGAGTTGAAATGTGGATTTTCGATGAACTTAGGAAACTATACAACAGTGAGGTTAGTGAATCTGGAAGGTTATTTATATAGATCTAATCAGATCTAGATTATGGTGTCTTGTTTAGGAAATATTTTACGCTGTGTTAAATCCGGATTGGATTATAACTGAATTATTGTTTGTATTTTTCAAACGTAGGCCTAGATCTAGGTTGGATGTATCTATCATCAGCAGTCCTTATGTCAGCAAGTCTTTATGACTCCAAGCTTGGGAAGTACTTGTAAGAGATCTAATCTAATCTAGATCTAGATAAAGGAGTTTGAAATTGAAGGAAGTCATTCCTGTCAATCATTCAATGTAGAAAAAAAATCATCTAGAAATCTAGATTAGATTTATACCAGAATCTAGATTTTCTAATCCAGATCTAGTCTAGTGTAATTGTCTTTTTTATTATTTTTTTTTAGATCTAGATCTAGTCCTTTTAAAATATAAATTAAAGAAATATTTTGGAGATTAAGATTTCATTAGATAAAGTGATTTAATTGTGTTTTTTCTAGGTTTCCAAATGTCTTGCTCATAATAGATTCTAAGTTGGTACAATTGGTCTAAAACACAATGCATTATATGAATCTTATTTTTTTTTGTAGGCTTCACTACATTCTTGCACTCTTATCTAGGGCATACATTCTAACATTGCAGTAATTTGTAAAATATAAATTAAACCATGCAGTCATTTTGAATTACATGTTTCATCTCTAGATTATAATACAGGAGTCCATATTTTTAATGACATCAGGTTTGAAAAAATTTATCCCAATTTTTCTCTCTATTTGTGCCCTGTAATTTATTTTGGGAATAACGACAACATTAATCACTTCACTGATGGTCTGCTTTGAACCCATTCTGTTTTTCTCAACATTTAAGACGAAAATTAATTGTGTCAAAAAGTAAACATCTGAACCTCAAAACTGGTCTTGTGTGGAAAAAAGGCACACATGAAAAACCAAGGTGAAATTGTGTTTTTTTCTCTTTCGTCAATAAAAACCTCTATGAGACTTATTTTGGTAATCATGAGAACCCTTGTTATTAAGGAAACAAAAAGCTGTTACACTACAGTGGCTGAGTTTTACTGTAACATAGAAATTTGTTCTCTTTTAAAGAATGAATCTTACTTGTAAGCCACTGATTTATCTCTTCTAATTTAAGTTCTAAAACAATTTTTAGCATTTTTATATCATCTTTGTCCTTGATCCATACAGGAGCAGTGGAAGACTTTAATAAGAATGAAATAATTATTAAAAATTTATTTTAATGGTTAGTTGAACAACTTAGTTCTAAAGCACTAAAATCCATAGTCTTATAAAGGTACAATTATTGAGCAGCTTTAAAGTCTAGTAGATACAATTGTTGTAGTTCACCCACTCTCTCTGTTGAACAAACAAATTGAAATAACAAAAATGCAATGATTGTATAAACTTCAATTTGTTTGTTCAACAGAGTTTGAAATTATATATTATAAAATTATTTTATCCATCTAAGTTAGTTTCTTATCAATGATGATTTAGTATTTTTATTTTATTTTTTAAAAATTGATAAGGCAAATTCTTATTCTTGTTGGGGAAGATGATTTCTTCGTTTTGATTTCAGCTCATGTTGATTTTGATATATAGATGTGAGGATCATAGTTCATGTATACCTGTAAACCTAACAGGTGCATGTAACTCAATGCTCATCCTTATTAATATTATTGTATTTTTAAGTGTTAATATAGTTAAAATATTTGAAAAGACAGATTTAAATCATGGCGTGATTATAAAATCAAAACTCTCACATTTCAATTTTTAGTACTAACTAAGAAACATTTACTGTTACCATTAGGGTGTGGTTGTTTTTACAATTCAATTATTGTTGTTTGTTCGAAAAGTTAGTTTTAAACCAAATAATATCTTGTCTTAAAATGACATTCGTAAGCTCTCTTGAATTTTTTTTAAACATCGATTCCATTGTTGACCATTTGTGTATACCTACATTCATAGTGCTGATACTTTCACTCAGGCCCTCTACCTCCCCAAATAAGGCCACAATCTAACCTACCATGACTCAACAATCATTAGGGGGCGCGGTGGTCCAGGGGTAGAACATCAGCTTCCGACGCTAAAGGTCCCGAGTTCGAATCCTGGCTGTTGCGTTCTCTACTGGTTGGGTCGGTGTCAGTATAATGTGACCGGCTGAGACAGGAGTCATGGTATCCCCGCCCTGTCTAGTGTGTGACAGCACATAAAATTGTCAGACGTCCGTTTTGGGGCCCGTCCACAATATAGCCTATATAGTGCTGCTGTTGGACGTTAAATCAACCCAACCCAACCCCCAACTCAACAATCATTAACGGAGTAATTCAATTCCTCCTCGTAACCTAGTATAGACAGAGCTTTGGTGGTTGTATGACATTAAGGCAGGCTTCTTTTTTTGTTATTGTGTGTATGTGTGGCGGGGGGTCACCTTTGCAGCTATGTGAAATTCCCGATAGATCTATTATTAATAATGACACAAGTCCAATTCATGAGAAGTTTAAATCGATAGGCTTCTGTTTCTGAAGATTCAGAAGCTGGGTTTTTACTCGCTTTAATTGTTAACATACCGTTTTAGTATTGCCTTGAAAAACTGATCTCAGTTTGGTCTAAATTTGTTGAATGTTGCTTCGCGGAACGTTTAAGATGAGGGCATGGGATGACTATGAGAGTTAATCTTTGACTTTGAGCTTTACGTTCGCTATGTTTCCTGAAAACTCCTAAGCTGAACTCTGCGTAGAATGACATTTATAATCTATTATTGCTGTCTGTTTGTCTGGATGGCAAAACTGGAATGTCAAAGGTGCAGGCTGGGAGTCAGCACAGGTTTGGCCATGGTGTTTCTCCCACGGAAGGGAAGATCTTGGCAGGAGAAACTGACACGAAGTCATATCAAAGACGAAAAATAGCGGTGCGGGACTCGGGGCTAAGTTAGATTGCCAAGCCAGACAAGTTGCGACTCAGCTGAAAGAGAGAGAGAGAGAGGGGGGGGGGGGGTGGAGGTAAAGTTTTTAGCTGTTCACAGAAACAAAGCGAATTGTGTTACGGGAATATATGTGTAAACTTGCATTTATCACACTAAATAATAAAACAAAAATGACCTTATTCAAGAAGAAAAAAAAATCTTTGCTGTAAGGTTGGTTCATCACGGCGCACAGTGCGCTTCCCTGAGTTCTGCTCATCCCGTATCTCTTCATTCTGGGGGCTTTGAACTTTTCGATTTTCTTTTCCACCCGTAACTCTTGTGCTTTTCGCCCTTAAGCGATCACTGTCATTTGACCTTGGCTCTAAGCGAAAAGGTTGAAGACGACGATAGAAATTGCGCCAAATTAACATATATTCATGTGAAGTTTTAAGTCAACACCTTCAATCGATAAACTGATTGTTGCTTTTAATAAAGAACACAATATTTTCAGTTCACCTATTTTGAATTTGTGGAAGACTCACCAAAACTAGGGGAATTTTAGTGATCCTAACGGTTGGCTGCCGACAGCCTGTACTGAATGTTGTAGAAAAGCATTGACCATAAGCAGGGTTGTTTTCTGTTGGTTTTTTTTGTTTGGGGGGGGGGGGGTATATATTTTTTTAATCATATACATATTTCTGCCCAAGTTGTTATTCAAAAGTGTATTTTGATTTTGATTGCTTCTCAGTGGCAAGACAATAAAAAAGAAAAGTTTCTAATCCCTCTGATATGGGTCTCATAGGATGAACCAGCCGTGTCGTCAATTCGTTCCTTTTTTTTTCAAAATACATCGACTCCTGTTCCCAAGGTCCTAAGTTGGATGTCATTTTTTTCATAATGTTGAAACGCATTTGCTATGATTACATTACATGGGCATTGGAGTTTTTTTTTTGCGAGTGTATCGGGTTATCGAACCTGCGTTCCACGGGTTGAAAATCCCCAGCCTCTTTTCTTCTTTCGCTTCTTTGTGGACCTTTTCTCACAAATCGTTTGGTTTCATTAAGATTATTTATTACAATTTACATTATGGCGTTTTTTTTTGTTGTTGTTTCTTGTCCACCGCCTTTCCCTATACCACCGCTACGGCTAGGATCTATGTGAGTTGGTGATTTATAACGATGTATCATTTTGATAACATTTCCAAACAAAGAGGGAACAAACCAAACACAATGAACTCTTAGTGTACGGCTACACCAAGCTAAACCAAGCGTGGGTCGACAGTATCATAAGACAAAGTTGTCGATCCTGGTATATCTTGCCCAAGCAACACAGATGCCAGCCGAAGCATGTGATGCCAGGATCAAAGGTCACCGGTCAGCGGGGAATCGCTCTTCGCACATACACGCGAGCCTAGATTCTGGCTTGGCCAGCTATCTAGGTCAAATTGTGCCCAGCGGTTATGCGATTAGCTAACTTTTCAAATATTTAAAAAACTACGCTGATTTCATATATCATTTTTATTGTGACCCTATTTTATTACTATCTGAGACTAAATATACTACTTGGATCTATACTTATGAAGGCATTCTGGAGAAAAGTGTGTTTAAAGTTTTGAATCGAGAGCCGGAAAACAATGGCGGTCGTCCAACACAGATCAAGTTTTGCCTCCCCATAGCAAAACACAGAAACCGTCGTGCGACGCGGAAGCTGGTAACCGTCGTACGACAGCCGGTCTATCTTCAGAAACGATTAACCACTGAAAATTGGATCTCCGCATATTGCCTGTGTATGGCCAGGATGCATGTATGAGTTGGTATATCTTCAGCTTAAGTGGGCAGACACGCCTCAGGCAAGCTGTCACTTCTGGAGCTGGGTCTCCTCTCGGGTCAACGTAGCGGCTGAATGACCTTCCAGACTACATGTATTGGTTGAACACTGCCAAACTTTCATTTAGTTACGTGTTCCTAAGCCTTTGCTAGAGGAGAACAACCCTAGGGGTCCCCATTAATTGGCTATGTGGAGCTGTTGGTTGACGATCCCTTATTAAAAACATATGGTCTATTCCTGCACAATAGTCCTGTTTTAACAATAAGCATGACTTTTATATAGGTTATACATATAATGGATTTTCTTTTTATAATAATGATAGTAGTAGTGGTAGTAGTAGTAGTAGTAGTACTAGTAGTAAGAAGAAGAAGAATATTAATAAGAATAAAAATATAATTATAATAATACTGTGAAGATGATATCGTATTTATTGGTCAATGTACATGTTTTGTTCGCGCATCGTTTTAAAACGTAAAAAAGGGGATGTGGTGGGGTGAGGGTGAAATAGCGCGCTCATCATGATTGTCCTCTTATTCAACTCACGTGTTGTGTGTGTCATGTCACCACAGCAGCACATTGTTGGGTGAGCTGGCATCTTTATCCGTGCTCACGCAGAAAGGGCTTACTCAGCTCAGGTGAATTAGCGGTGGCATTTGAATGTAAAAGCCCTCAGAGTCAGAGACACACTCAGGTCGATGTTCGTCTCGGATGAATCGGGTGTGGTGGGTCGAGCAGCTCCTATGGTAGGAGTCTGGTTTCTTTTTGTTGGTATTGTAACATAATGGGGATTTGGATTCGTTTCTTGTTTTTGCTAGTTATGCTCGTGATCGCATTGCATAAAAAGGAATCTGTTAAATAGGCTCGTGTTTTGTTTTGTTTTTTCTTCCGTGCTGCGGTTGGATATCTGAATTTTCTGTTGGTGTTAAGAAACTGGCATTTATTGACTGTTTTTTAAAGATCTATTGTGGGTAGAATTACAAGAAACCCAATACCTTCTCTTATTGGCGAACTAGTGAGTCATAAATAAATAGCAGGCGGCTGAAACTCATCTAAGCTTTTGATCGTCTTATATCAATGTTTTGTTTTTGTTTTTCTGTTCTTGTTCTGTTTGTTTAGTATTTTGTTGTTGTTGTTGTTTTGTTAATTAGAAATACATTGGTGGAAACTGCATTTCAGCGTCAATTTTGGACGTCTACACTCTGGCAAAGACCGCGGGATATGCATTTAAATAACTGTCAAGCGTGTGTTAACTTTAGTAGGGTAAGTCCTGTAACATTTATGTACTACAAGGTTATGGATATATTTGTGTGTGCAGTCGTACAATGTATAGCCTAATTAAGATTGTTCATAGTCCGTCGTTCCTGAGTATTTTAAATTGTCTTTACAGTTATAAGATTGATTGAGTAATATTGTAGGATTGAAAAATCTCTCTCTTCCTTCCCATCACACACACACACACACACACATAATCACAATGTCTCACGCGTTCTTGGGGTCATAGCGCCCTTGAGTGAAATACCAACCAGAATATTTATGTCTAGGTTGGTCTTATCAGTCATGATAATCCGGGTTTGAAGAAAGCGGACCAGCGTAATCAGGTTAGCCATGGTTTGGTTCTATCTCTCTTATCTAACATGAGTTAGAAATCATACTGGGGTAACAGTGGCACCGAGACTTCTACCGTGATTATGAAATAAGGTTTTACCTATATTTCTTTTTTTTTTTTCCTCTAGCAATAGTTTCTTTTCAAGAGGCGTAAAGTAGAAATTTAATTTTATCCCGACAGAACAAAGTAATTTACTGATCTTTGTTGTACGCTGTTTTCTTCTCTCTCCCCCCCCCCCCCCCCCCCCCCACTTTTTTTTTCACACGCACACTCACACACACACACACACACACACCACTCAATGAGTCTCATGTCCTTTTAATATAGAGGAGGGAAAAGCTTCGGTCGTGAAAGAAGTCGTATACAGTGTGTATTTTCCTTCCTCTTGCAGTAACCCTTGTGTCTTTTGATTCTGGGGTGTATTGTATTGTTGCTCCTGGTGGGTTCATCGGGTGCACATTTGTTGGTTCATTTGAGGTCGATGCTCATGGTGAATCCGGTTTGTTTGTCCAATGTCTACACAATTAACTTTTTTTTAAGGGGGGGGGGGTATTTTTCTACCCATTCTTTAGCCCTTCTTAGCGGTATTACTAGCTCATTTACACCCTTTTGGTATTTATTGAAATGTGCTGTCTTTATCAAGCTCTGCTTAAAACCATGATAATGAAGTCGTATATTGAAGATTCATTGTCGAAAGTACCCTCGTCAAGTTATTTTGCTTCAGCGCCGTTGTGCAGGTGTTATATTTCAGTGGAAAGTGAAACGTTGAAATACTATGCCTATAATTAGCACAGACTCATGCTTGTTACACCTGGAAGGAGGGTTCTTACCACCGATATAATTTTTTTAAACCTATTATTGGATTCAGTGCTTTCATGTCTAAACATTTCTCGGGAACAAAGTAAGATACCCCTCTGACGAGTGTATCAAGTATTTCCATTCCAGCTGATTGAAACACTCTGGTTTGACGAAGATTGAAAAGTCTCGTTTAATCCTATACGGCGGTCCGCTTTTACTGTGGGTTTATTTTATTTATTGTTCTGTTTTTTAATTGTGGGTTTATGAAGCTCGTGGTTCTTTATCACTACGTTATTAGTGTGCTCCCGCCTCCGGAATGGATCACTGGGTTGTTATAAAGTGTTGAGATAACATAGCCCTTCATATTCATCCATGTTGGTGTTTATTGTCCGAGCGTTTTACGTTCAGTTTAATTATATGCGTTAGCGGCAGTTTTTAATTACAAATTAAGTTTTGAAATTCACAACTAGATCAGATCTATGTATCGAAATAAAATTTATGTTACTTCCTATCATGGGTTATTTTGACTTGGGCTCTGTGTACATTAGTTGTACAGCGAACTCCACTTACAGACTTAGCAGTCCGATAGACGCTGGTCCAAGGCAGCCGGCCCCGGTTATACTTAGATTTGTTACAACATAATAATTCAGCAGTTCGGCACACTACTGTCATACCGGCTGCTGGTGTAGTTCAAACTTCGACATGATTATAAATACGTGTTCATGTGAAGTGTAACCTCCCCACTCCGGGGAGTTATTTACTTCCCTTACTCTCTACTTCTACGTTGCTTACAGGTCAAATACTAGATAGAACAACTTATGGTAGCGCGCCTCGTGCAATTATAGAGAGTTAACAATCTGAGCTCGTTTGAGTATGTACAATGGGATCGAAGCCCATTGGTCCCTACCTATACAGAGCGGTATTTATAACACACTCTAAAAGTACAAAGACAACAACTGACAAGGATAGACCTCAGTTAGAAAAACCGTTTAAGTTACCAACAATCAACTCCTTTTTTACACTATAAGCAAAAGAATTAATCTATGCATCAAGACAAGGGTTGAGTTCAGTAGGTTTAACATCAGCACTATATTATAGGTATATTGTGGACGGGCTCCAAGACACCAAGACAAGGAAACACAGCTTAAACAATTAAGTTGTGTTGTCCCGGAAAAGATAGATATTTCCGGACAAAAGGATTGGACAGTCAATAATAATACTCAAGATAGTACAATTCAAAGTAATATTCGGATCTCCATTAAAAAATATTAGTTAGATACATATTTCAATAAGAATCCGAAAGCTAGTTTCAGATATCGGTCAAAATCGCAGTTAAATTTATATCTAGAATATAGACTTATATGCTTAAGTGTGCATACCAGTGTACCCAGTGGTACGAGAGGGTGTGTTACTACCACACACACAAAAAGATGGGAGGAGTGTGGTGGAAACTTCTAAGCTGTTTGTATGATGAGAGTTAACGGTTTGTGTTGCTGAGCCTAGTCTTAGTAAAATGGAATGTGGTTTGAGAGTTTTTGAATGTTAGTCTTTAAACGGTAATTCAAGGTCTGTAGTTAGTCTTTAAACGTCGCTTTAAAAATCTTGAATGGACATATTGATTAGCCTCTTAACGGATATACCTGCATGTCTTGGCACTTATGCTGCTTATGCAGCCGTCTATTTCTTTTTAATTGTTAATTGTGGTGACATTTTAAGTGTGGATTGGTGTGTCTCTTCAAAGAGAATGTTCTAACTTCACTATCCGATCAGTTTGTCTTGAACTCAGGTCAAAATATTGAATACAAAAAAACTAAAAGCGGGGGCATATTAGACTAGATTATCCTTGAAAAGAAGAAGAAAAAAAAGCAAGGTGTGGTAAAATCAGAATTATTTGTCAAAACAAATCATTGTGTCAAGAAAAATTATTAGCATTTTAGCCAAGAGCTTCAATGGAATTTCTTTAACTTGCCAGTACATTTTATTATGTTGAATTATTTGGACCCGATTTTTTTTTTTTTTTTTTTGTGCGATGCCACAAATGTATTTATAAACACGGCAACACAATTGTCTGTACGAAACATTGTCGTGATTGTATTAGAGACAAACAATGGACTGGCATGACACAGTGATCGCCCTTTATTAAAACAAGACGCTGAACTCAATATTGAAATGACTAGATATTACGGGCTTTATCAATGATGGAAGCATATAAAATTTCGTAAAGATGTACAGCAATAATCACCCACAACCCAAAAAAATTGGCGTCAGCTGCTAATTCTTTTTGGGACCGAAAAGTTGTGGACCTAGTGAGTTAAAACACAAACAATGGTTAGATTGAAGTGACTTGTGAGCTTCGCAAGGCGCTTTTGGATTAAGACAACCAATTTTGGTTTTTCTAAGCCACAACCAGTTTGCAAATCAGCATGGGTGCGATCGTTGATCGATCTAATGCAGCATTCATAGAAAAAAATAAACGTTTGCATGACTTTCTAAAGTAGAAACCCATTACATGTTCTAACAATGATACTAATTTAAAACAAATAGATCCCACTAGTATTACCATTGTTTTACAAAATTGTGTTTACTTCAGTCAGTTCGGTGACTTTGTCTGTTATGCTTGAATGTCACCTTTTCAGACTTCAAAACACCAAAATAATAATAACAACTCTGCACCCCCACACAAAAATGAACTCTGTACTGACAGCAGCTGCAGCTGTAAGAAGCGTCAACATAATAGTGGAAGAAATGAGGGATAAAATGTGTCTGTACTACAAAAACAAGTTTTTGTTTTGTTGTTGTTGTTTTGTTAATGCAGGTTAGTATGCCACAGTTATAAAGCTAATAATATAATTTTTTATAAAGTAATATTGGACACACACAAACTATTTTATAGAATGTTACTCCTGAGTTTTATTATGGCAACATCTTATTGATAGAATTTGCTACTCTTGAATCACTTGACTTGCAGACTGATCAATTCCATTCTCAATTCTTTCACAGGATGATGACCATGATTGTGAACTGGAGCTGGAGGAAATTCTCAATCTAGACACAGACGGCGAAAGACGTGAATATGCATTGGTATGCAACTATGTATTTTTAATTTTGTTTGATAGTCCTCTCTTCCTCTCTCTCTCTCTCTCTCTCTCTCTCTCTCTCTCTCTCTCTCTCTCTCTCTCTCTCTCTCTCTGTCTCGGGAGCGTGGTAGCCCTGGGATAGAACATCGGCTTTCGACGCGGGATGTCCATGGTTCGAGCCAGGCGACTCGCCCCCTACTGGTTGGGTCGGTGTCAGTTTAACGTGACCGGCTGAGACGTTGGACGCTAAACCAACTCACCTACATCATTTTCCAGACTCACCACACTTCTCCATTGCATTCCATTATATGTAAAAATATCTAGCTCAACTGTATATGTAAATCTTTTGTTACAAAGGAAAGAATTACTGTGAGACATGCATATATATTTATGATTTTTATCGGAGGGCAATTACATGTAACTATGGCATAATTTTGTGATAAAGTCATTACAATTATGTTCGTGGAAGTTCCCTTTGTGTATGACAACTACACTTTGGTGTTACTGTGTGACACTCTCCTTGGTTTATCCAGGTTGTTTCCTCAGGTGTTCACACATTAAGTTGTCTCACTTGTTTCATGAATGTATTGCTTAGTCTAGGAAATGAAATAGATTAAACTTACTCTACATTGATTTGATTATTCCTGGATGACTTGCCTGAACTTAAAATAGTTAAAGGAGGTTTCATGATATTTTTTGTACCTTCAATTTTCAATAGTTCAATGGCTACCCAAAATAACGGACTGAGCCACCAAAGTGACTAGTGATTTTTGCATAACAAGAGTAATATTCTTGTTTTCCCCATTGTACCTTTTTAAAGAAATGGAATTTGGTCATTAAAATATTGTTCAGAAGGTAATTACGCTGAAGAACTTCTTTCAATGTGCTACCAATTGATTGAGGGGTTCTCTTACTTATATGATGTATGAAAACTAAATCTTTGATAGCTTGGAAAGGTTAAAAACAGTTTTGTTGTTGTTGTTTTTCTTAATCTAATGTTTGTTTTCTTTGAATTCCAGGAGCAGTTGCAGGACGCCAAGCAGTCACAAGATGTTGTAAATGTGAGTAATCAAAAGATTTTTGTTTTTATTAACATGACTGCCCTTTATTTATTATATCTATATCTAGTGGCATTTCAAAACGTTAACAGTAGTCATTTTTCTTTTTATCGCTTAAATGGTAGAAGCTTTAATTATTACAACTTGCTCTAAAACTTTTTTGTTTATTTTCTTTTTTTTTTTTAATAATTTGTTAGATTTGTGGATATTTCATATTTTTATTTATTTACTTTTTTTTTAACTGTCCACAAAAACTATGGTGTTCAGAAACAATATAACAATTTACACAATTGGTAATACATTCTCTCTCTCTCTCTCTCTCTCTCTCTCTCTCTCTCTCTCTCTCTCTCTCTCTCACTCTCTCTTGTCACTCTGTCTCTCTTTCTGCTGTCTTTCTTCTTCATTTCGCCATATCTTTTTTTTTTTTTTTTTTTTTTTTTTAGATTTACTTCTGTTTTGACTAAAATGATTTCATTTTTCATTTTTTCTTCAACAGAATTTTATAGAGGAAATGCTAAAAAAGGCCAAGACTTTATAATGCCTGCTGTGCCCATGGCCTTCATTCATTTGTCCATCACCTCGTCCACACATTTATTCATTGATATTTGTTTTTAACTTTGCCTTCCTTTTAACATAAGTAGGAGGAAGAAATAACTGTCTGTATAAGGGGAATATGTCTTTTAGGAAGACAGATCTGACATTCAGGTTGCCTTTCTACATTATTTCATGAATATTTTGTAATGAAAATACAGGGCTTTTTAAATGTGGCTGTGCATGAAAGCTTGGCTCTAAAACAAGAAGCTAAAGGAACAAAAACATGTTTTGTTGTAGCTGAATCTTAAACGTTTAAGATAATTTATGGGTTTTTGATAATTATCGTTGCTTTTTGTCATTGGTGTAGAAAAGTTTTAAAAAATCATGAGAAAAAAATTTAGATATATTGGTTTGATCCCCTTTTTTGTGTGTGCTTTAGAACTTCAGAGGAACTTAGGAACTTTGTGCAAGAGAGGCAGCCCAACAGCTAAACATGTATGCATGTTTTTTATTTAGAAAAAAAATTGTCAACAATATAGTGATGCTATGCAAAATGCGTTCTGGCAATCACATGTTCTGGTGCACATTTATCTGCCCCTTCGGTGCTGCAGATAAACTTTTTATGAACTTGTATTAACTCTACCAAGAACTTGTTTTGGGTCTTTGTCTGTTTTTGATGTTTTCATTGTTGTGTCAAAATTGTTAATTTTTTGCAAGTGAGGGGTGTTTGTACCGATCTAACAGCATAATCAGTGCGTTTTAAGGTTAATAGTTACTATCAACAATCAGGTTACTAAAAGTATATATGTATATATTATATTTTAGGGTGTATTTTTATTTAATTTGTTTTCCTCACTTGAGCTGGCAACAATTTGATTGTTGCTGTTTGTTTTGTTTTTTTTTTTTTGGGGGGGGGGGGGGTGCTCTATTACGTGTATTTTTTTCCATCATTGAAATAATTTCAGCATGTCTTCTTGTGTTGTCAATACACTTGCAGAGTAAATTTTACTATTTTTTGTTCTGTTTTTTTTTTTTAATATGCAAACAATGGAAAAGCTAGGATTACACATGCAGCATATATGTGTGTTTGGCATTGACAATTCCTTTTTGTTTGTGTGTATATAAATAGAAACCATTATATCATCAAAGAGTATGCAGTATTTTTATCATTTTGAATGTTAGAAACACTTTATTAATGATGAGTAGTAGATTTGTTGGAAAACTATCAATGTGGAAATGCTGAAGAGTTGAACAGAATTCGCACAACTCATGGATGAGTTTCGCTGGAGATTTTGTAAAAGCAAAATGATAAAGTGATAGGTGGATTACAATAAAAGCACTTAATTTCTTTTAAACTATTTTAGTCTTTGACAGCCCCTATGAACAAATGCCAATTTTTTTATTTTTACACAGACACTGATGAACCATCCCTTCCCCCCCTCCCTCCCCGCAATCACAACAAACGTTTCTATTTTTGTACTGTACGCCCTTGTTTCCAGGCTTTTGTTGGGTGGTGCAGTGGCCCAGGGGTTTCTAAAGAAATGTCAGTTTCCAAACCAGTTTGAATTATTAAGTTCATACTATTTTTAACACTTTCTATTGCCCTAGCAGTCTGCTATCAACAGTAAAAGTCGGTTTTTCTCTGTGCAATTTTCTTTTCAATCATTATTAGATAGATCGGTCAGTTTCTAGCAGCATGTTTGGCATGTTAGCTTTTTTTATTTTTTTATTTGAATTATTGTTTCTACTTACACTTTGAGGCCCTCTGCTTTTGTTACATAGCATTAAGAAGTGATAAAAATAATAGTGGAAGATTTAATTTTCTTTTATGACTACATATGCACTGGTGTTGAAAACAAGGACGCTTTTCTTAATACATAAAAGTTTAGTTGAAATTATTTAGCATTGCAAGTTATACTTGTCTATTTGTTGAGTTTATCTCAAGATTTCTACAATATTTCGCACTTAATAGTAACCACTTCAACTGGTATCTTTGCTTTGGCAGGCAGAGAAATAATGTTAAAGACGCTTTTTAATGATGAAGAATGAAAGTGGTTAATTAAATTTTTGTACGTCTATGTTGAATAAGGAAATTTGTGTTTATTTCTTTTATTTAATGTTATGGGTTTTTAGTACGATTGGTTTTGTAAAAATTGTTTACATATTATTACGCATATATTTTTAGAGGCTGCTGTTATTTTTCCTGTTCAATAAGTTTTTGACAAGCATTCATTTGTCAAATTAGAAAATGGGGAGGATGCATGAATTTGACGTTGAGAGAATACATTGTATTCAACAAATATGGTAAGACAAGTGGATGATGCAGATTTTGTCACCATTCAAGGATAATCATCTATTTCTTGAATCATTTGTTCCTGTTAAAAAGATACAATGGTTGATTGTTTATTATTTAACTCACAAAGTGCCAAATCCACTTTTGATTTGTATTTTTTTAAGTGCAAAGATTTTCTGAGCCCCTTTTGTACTTCATTTTAGTCATGCTGCTTCATTTCAAAATTTCTTTTTCAAGATGGAATGCATATTATCATAATGGCAGCAAAAAAAAATTTAGTAGCATGCGTTCAAAGTATCTGACCTTTAATAATAATAAAAAAAAATCTTTCATGTTGAACTGCATGATTTTGACTCTTTGAAGATTCAACATAAAATTTGATATTTAATTCTTTGCTTTGAAATTGTTGGATGATTTTACTTATCAGCATTAGTTAGGGCTGAAATGGATGTAAAAAAAAGTTTTGATTCGTGAATGGTCAGTTACTCTTCTCTGTATGATGAAGTGGTGGCGAGGAGGAAAAAATGGTGAGTTTTTTGCAGTTGCAAGTTAAATGTGAATTGAGGTTTTGTTATGCAACAAATTCAGATGTTTGAAAAAGTATGTTTGTATGCCTTGAGCAGATTTTGTCATCAGATATGGTTCTTTTGGTACGCTTTTCATTGAAATGTGTTTGGGTAACGTGACATTTTTGAATTAGGGAAAAAATTGTCCTAAATTGAATTGGATGTTCTTTTCATTCCAAAAAGTCTTCTACTGCCCTTGCCTCAAGTAGCTTTGTAATGCTTGATTTTATAGTAAAATACATTTGTATGTAATTTTACTGAAGGCAATACAGATACCAATTACCAGTCCAAATAGGTCGTATTTTTTAAGTACGGTTATCAGGCAAGTTCCATTTGAAGAGAAACCAACATTTGTGTATGCATATATTTTTTGGTTGGGATACAATTAAATCCAATGTTTTTTCTAAGTGATCATATTGTAAAGAAATGTCAGTTTCCAAACCAGTTTGAATTATTAAGTTCATACTATTTTTAACACTGTCTATTGCCCTAGCAGTCTGCTATCAACAGTAAAAGTCGGTTTTTCTCTGTGCAATTTTCTTTTCAATCATTATTAGATAGATCGGTCAGTTTCTAGCAGCATGTTTGGCATGTTAGCTTTTTTTATTTTTTTATTTGAATTATTGTTTCTACTTACACTTTGAGGCCCTCTGCTTTTGTTACATAGCATTAAGAAGTGATAAAAATAATAGTGGAAGATTTCATTTTCTTTTATGACTACATATGCACTGGTGTTGAAAACAAGGACGCTTTTCTTAATACATAAAAGTTTAGTTGAAATTATTTAGCATTGCAAGTTATACTTGTCTATTTGTTGAGTTTATCTCAAGATTTCTACAATATTTCGCACTTAATAGTAACCACTTCAACTGGTATCTTTGCTTTGGCAGGCAGAGAAATAATGTTAAAGACGCTTTTTAATGATGAAGAATGAAAGTGGTTAATTAAATTTTTGTACGTCTATGTTGAATAAGGAAATTTGTGTTTATTTCTTTTATTTAATGTTATGGGTTTTTAGTACGATTGGTTTTGTAAAAATTGTTTACATATTATTACGCATATATTTTTAGAGGCTGCTGTTATTTTTCCTGTTCAATAAGTTTTTGACAAGCATTCATTTGTCAAATTAGAAAATGTGGAGGATGCATGAATTTGACATTGAGAGAATACATTGTATTCAACAAATAGGGTAAGACAAGTGGATGATGCAGATTTTGTCACCATTCAAGGATAATCATCTATTTCTTGAATCATTTGTTCCTGTTAAAAAGATACAATGGTTGATTGTTTATTATTTAACTCACAAAGTGCCAAATCCACTTTTGATTTGTATTTTTTAAGTGCAAAGATTTTCTGAGCCCCTTTTGTACTTCATTTTAGTCATGCTGCTTCATTTCAACTTGTGAATTCCACTTTTCGAGTGTTACCCTACAGTATGACTTCTTTCATTTTTAGTGACATATTTTTTATGGGGTGAGTTTAGGGGTTCCTTGTGGGACTACCAATACGATTGTAGACCAGTGTGCAAAAACCTCTAACATTTCTCGTGTTGCGAGTTTACTGATCAAGTTTAAACTTTGTTATTGGGTAATTCAAATTTGTCCCATCAGCCATTCTGCATGAGCTGGGTTTTATTTTCATTTTTTGTTGTTGTTTTTTTTTTTTTAATTTTTTTTTTTTTACATATGCCATTTTTGTCCCACATATTTTTTATTACACAGAAACACACACTTTTTTTGGACATATAAATATATGCTTTGAAATAAACTTCTTCACAGAGCATTACAAATAATGCAACATAATCATTGAATGTTGTCATACTATTGGTTGTTTTTTGTTGTTTTTTTTACACCAGTGTAAATATACAATTTAATATTGCTAAATCATGACATTTAGTTTTTTTATATTAATTTCTTGTTAAAATGATAACAGTAATGTATATAATACATTTATTTAAGTTCCTGTGTTATTTATTGGATACAGAATAGCATTGTCATTTTACGATCCTAGAGACAAGATCTAAATCTAGGTCTAGAATCTAGATCTAGATCTTGTTCTAGAGTAGGCTATATAGTACTGGAAATGTCTAGATTCTAGGTCCATCCTTTATAAAGAATGATTGAATCTACTGTAGCTACATAGAAAATCTAGTTTATTAACTGTTGTAAACTTTTTGATGCATTTTTCTTATACAACCCCTAGTCCAAGTCTTTGGGCTAACTAGTCAAATATAGAATCAAAAAATTATTATCAAACCAATAGCCCCCGCCCCTTCATTTGCTTTGTTATAGACCTAGCGCTGTAAAAGCGGTGTAATCTAGATCTGGATTCAACTATGACAAAATACCATAAATTCATTAAGTGCCGTGCTTAAATAGTAACGTTGGTGATTGCATGTCCCTCCTCACTTCCCGATCCATCATTGCTTTCATTGTTTTCCCTTAATTTAGCCATTTTGTGGCTCAGTCCATTATCTTTTCTCATTGTTTTTTTTTCCTGCTGTGCTTCTTCTCAACCATTCTGGTCATCATTACATGTGTATGCTTTGATATTCTGATCACCAGCGGCAATAATGGTAACGGCTAAACGCCCCAAGTTTGTCACCTTTTATAGTCAAACCCTTCTGTAGATCTAATCTACAGGCTAAGTTTAGTGTACCTACGGAAGCACTACCTAAAATAAATATGATTATAATATTTTATTTAGATCTGGATAAGGTTTCTATAGTACATTGTGTAACATGGCACCAATCTATGGTCTACCGAAGTAACAAAGTGATAAAAATATGTTTTGAAAATTAAATGGTGGTAATCTTACAATGCCTTTAGAGAAGGCTTTCGGAAAATAGAGTGGACAGATCTCCATTTTAAACCTCTAAGATGTGGAAGATTCAGGGTGAATATTCATCACGTCACATTTTGCATGTTACAGTTATATCACTAAATTGCCTGCAATATTGTAGGCTTAGGTGCTCTTGAGATGTACTAAAAGTGAGTTGATTTCTTGTCTTTATTATGCTTAAAAATAGCATTCCACAACGGAAGCAAGTCTTTGCATTGATGACATTGATAAAACGGTGCATATCTATCTATATATATTTTTTTAGTAGAATCAAGGGGTTCTTCTCAAAAGGGTCAACCTATAATTATGAAATTTTTACAGAAGCTACATCTTACTAATAATACTTTGTTTGCCTGGTCATTTTATGGATTTATTTTTTTCATAAATTAATTATAATTTAAAATAAAAAGAGCTCGCCTTTAGATTTCCGGATCGTCTTTTATTATTCCCTGCACTGCCTCTACCGCTGGACTAAAGCAATCTATCTAGATCTAGAATCAAGACTTACTTATGCAATCTATCTAAATCTAAAATCTTGGCTTATTTGAGCAATCTTTCTAGATTCTAGATCTAATATCAAATTCAGCAGTTTCATTTTATCGTAACACCCAGTTGCACCGCATGTGCACGGAGGGCGATTAGCTAATGTGGTAGAGCATTGGTCTTCAGATCAGAAGGTGCGGAGTTCGAGTTCCACGATCGGCAGCTTTTTTCATGTTCTCCGATTTTAGTCCCCTGTAACTAGTTGGGTCGGTGTCTGTATAATGGCATGGCATCCCCGCCCTGTCATATGCGTGGCAGCACATAAAATTGTCAGACGTAAGTCTTGGGACCAGTCGTCTAGTAGACATTAATCAAATCATGTGCTTCAAGGGGATATACGAAAAACGAGAGAGAGAGAGAGAGAGAGAGAGAGAGAGAAAAAGTAATAATAATGAATTTTTTAAAAGGAGGAATATATAAAGAGAAAAGAGATAAAGAAAGAAATTTAGAAAAAAAGAAGAGAAAAGATCATTTCATTTAATCAAAAAAGGAGGAAGCAAAAATAATATTAACCGATGGCAAGGAGTCTAAAAGTACCCCTTTCAAAAAAGAAAACTGACCATGATCTGAGTAAGCCCGTGTTTCCACTGAAACAGAAACGAACCGACCCAAACCGACCCGACCCTACAAAAAACGGCAATGAAAATAGCACAGCCACAAATAACTAAGAAATCATAGAGAAGTCCGCCAAGGTGTTTCCACCAAAACGACCCGCCTCCGGCCGACTTTTTTCGAGTCGGTTGGAATACGGTTTGCACCATTTTTGACGGGTCGTTTGGGTGACTCATCAGCCACAAGCCTGCCACGGGTTAAAAAAATTATTTTATTTTAAGGAATTTTTCAAAACCGATTTCATATTCGTGATCAGCGCCCTCAAATTAGCAAAGTCTACGCGTAAACAATAGGTTTTGATGAAAAATAAAGATTTTAGAATTTGTTTAAAATTAAGTTTATTTTTCTTACTACCGGTCCCTTTTCACTTTTGCCACCACGTGGGAAAACCCAACGTGCCATTCCCCTTTGGTGTGCAACCTGAGGGGTCGGGTCGTTTCTGGTTTAGAGTTTGGTAGGTGGAAACACAAAACGGAAACGAACCGACAAAAAACGGTCCAAGTCATGCTGCTTCATTTCAACTTGTGAATTCCACTTTTCGAGTGTTACCCTACAGTATGACTTCTTTCATTTTTAGTGACATATTTTTTATGGGGTGAGTTTAGGGGTTCCTTGTGGGACTACCAATACGATTGTAGACCAGTGTGCAAAAACCTCTAACATTTCTCGTGTTGCGAGTTTACTGATCAAGTTTAAACTTTGTTATTGGGTAATTCAAATTTGTCCCATCAGCCATTCTGCATGAGCTGGGTTTTATTTTCATTTTTTGTTGTTGTTTTTTTTTTTTTAATTTTTTTTTTTTTACATATGCCATTTTTGTCCCACATATTTTTTATTACACAGAAACACACACTTTTTTTGGACATATAAATATATGCTTTGAAATGAACTTCTTCACAGAGCATTACAAATAATGCAACATAATCATTGAATGTTGTCATACTATTGGTTGTTTTTTGTTGTTTTTTTTACACCAGTGTAAATATACAATTTAATATTGCTAAATCATGACATTTAGTTTTTTTATATTAATTTCTTGTTAAAATGATAACAGTAATGTATATAATACATTTATTTAAGTTCCTGTGTTATTTATTGGATACAGAATAGCATTGTCATGGGATCATAGTTCTTTTTTTTTTATTGTCAGTGAAAGAAAGAAAAAATGAAATTGAAAGCTTATTTATGTGAAGGGCAAAGAGACCAGAAGTTATTTTGACGTGTATTTGTGTTGGAATTGGTGCATTTTGCTACCGACCAACTTAACAGCTAGTTGCATGTTACATTTGGTGTGTACAATGAAAATTTTTTGAAATACATACATATTTGAAAACACGAAAACTGTGGCAGGAACTGAAGATTTTGTTACTTTTTGTCTGATGCCAGTCATTATGTTAACATGTTCTCTGCCACTGTTGTGCTCTAAGCTGAATAAAACTAAGATAAAATGATAGGAAAAGTGTCGTTTTACGCTCTGTTTGTTTTAAGTTTGATTGAAACAGCTGCATGGGAGGCTAGCTTGTGAATATTAATTTTAAGCTGAGTTCCAATTTAATAATTTGATATCTTAAAACCAAAGTACGCAGTCATGTCTCATGATTATAATATTTTATTTAGATCTGGATAAGGTTTCTATAGTACATTGTGTAACATGGCACCAATCTATGGTCTACCGAAGTAACAAAGTGATAAAAATATGTTTTGAAAATTAAATGGTGGTAATCTTACAATGCCTTTAGAGAAGGCTTTCGGAAAATAGAGTGGACAGATCTCCATTTTAAACCTCTAAGATGTGGAAGATTCAGGGTGAATATTCATCACGTCACATTTTGCATGTTACAGTTATATCACTAAATTGCCTGCAATATTGTAGGCTTAGGTGCTCTTGAGATGTACTAAAAGTGAGTTGATTTCTTGTCTTTATTATGCTTAAAAATAGCATTCCACAACGGAAGCAAGTCTTTGCATTGATGACATGGATAAAACGGTGCATATCTATCTATATATAT
>RQTK01000915.1:98032-113032 GCA_003991915.1 Elysia chlorotica
GGTCCCGCTAGCGGCTACTTCACTGACTTAGCACCCCCCAACTGCCGATTAACTGCCACTGGTAGTGGGCCTTCGTTCATTCTTTATTCCTCCTTTTTTCCATCACGCGAGAAACTTGTGAATGGGTGTACATGCTCTTAAATGGTTAACCAATGAAATCAATGAATAGTTTGGAGGATTCTCAGCTTCCCTGTCATATTATGACAATTATATTACTGGTGATAGCCTGGATCTCTAAAAAGTAAATGGCTGAGGAAGGAGCAAGATACCCCCTGTAGAGACCTTGGGTAACCTGGCAGTGTTTAGTCGCCGTGTATAAAAACAATTGAACCATTGGTGTCGTGGAAGATGAAAGCCATGCTTTGACTGTTTCACATAGGTCAAACGCTGCCCCACGGCGACAAACAGACAGACACCCACACACACACTGATATGGAAGAGGCGCTGACCACATTGCATGTTGAACTCAGATCTGTTCTGTTCGTATGACTGAAGGCTTGTAATTGCAGTTGGCTCACTTTTATATTGTACTGAGTTTATTTGGATAGTAGGCGGATATAGTGCTTTACTGCCAGTGCTTCACTTGATTGGAGGATTACTCAAGCAGCTGGAAAATTTCTAGAACTGGTTGGCAGACTAGAACATGAACCAGAGAAATTAGCAAAGAAAGCAACAGAGATATTTAAAGAGGCAACAAAACATCTCCAACCTCGAAAACACAAAAAAACAGCCATGGATATCAAACAAGTCCTTACAGAAAGTAAGAGCAAAGAAGAGAAGCAGAAAAGAATGATATTCGTTAAGGAGTGTACGAAATTGGCTAAAGACCTTAAACAATTTTTAGTACAGGACAAGAAGAAATTTGTTGTGAAAAAATGTGAAGCTATTGACAAGAGTATTGAGAACAAAATCAAAAAGTCTTTGACTTGATTAAAAGTCCGAAGTCAAACTTTCAACCTAAATCTTGAGTAATCAAGGACAAGGATGAAAAGTGCTAACAGAGTCAATGCGATTATAGACAGTGGCAAAGATACTGCAAAGTTAAAGAGGTAAGGATTCGCCATAGTATTGCATACAAGATCTCAGTAAAATGTGATGTGGCCTAGACCTGGTCAGGGTTCTTATCTAACTAAAAAAGAACATCACTAATCTAGTGATAGAAAATCATTTGATATAATAATCTACATCTATATTTTTTACTCTAAAGTTTTGTCATTGAGAAATAAGCCCATTAGAGTTCAATTCACAAATCATAAATTTATTAGGCTCTCTAAGTTTAACTGTATAATTTATCATTGGCTCACAATGACAGATGCCATTATAACAGGGTTTGTAAAAAGAAAGTTTCCTTTCCTTTCTTATACATGTACCTCATGGTATCCAAGATTTTGTTCTGCATTAAATATTGCAATCTTTACAAAAAAATAAGTTCGTGCACCCATGAACCTTATTTGATTTTAAATTTACCCCTAGTTGTCTTTTATTTAATAAGTTTTACTAAATGCATTATCTAGACTCCTCCTCCAAACCTTTTTGGACTTGGAGACATATCATCCCAGATATAACCATCAAGATAATATATTTCAATTTTTTTCCCTTTCTATCTTTGTAAAGCAGACAAGATATTCAATCTCTTTTAAAATAAAAAATCTCAAGGCGTCTCACACCCCATATGCATGTTTCCTGCATTTTATTACTACGAAGATTTCCAAAAATTACTCCAAGTGGCAGTTGTTATTACTCTGAGACAAAGTTTAGGTTGGCAGGTCTGCAATAAATCATGCAAATAAGACCAATTGTGTGTTTGTTTTCCCTATATTTATTAAACCTGAAAAAAAAAAACCGACAACAAAGCAAACAATTACTTAAATAGACAAATGATACAGTATTTACCTTCAGCATTTCTAAATGATTTTCATGTGGAGGTATCTTCAGCATCATAGACAAAGATGTGACTCCAGCTTTGAACTGTGGGTCGTTGACTACAGGAAGGAAAATATATACGTAATAATTATGATTTTGTGAATTCCACAAATTTTTTAAATTATGAGTCACAGACTGCAGAGTTATTGTTTTTGTTTTTTTTTGCCTTGTCCACTACTTTAGTTAGCTCAGAGCTACCATACTAGTTTGACATAGGTATTTACTTTGGGTTATGACAACTATGTCTTTGCTGGTTTATCTGCACTCTTACACATAAAGGTATTCAAGAAATTAAAATATTAAACTTCTGTTGGGAATTATCTGAGGAAGATTTTTGTACCACAAACAGACCAATGAAGATTTTTGTACACACAATACAGACTGAAAATCATTCCTGTTGATTTCACATATTCTAATATATCTTTTAAAAACTTTACTTTTTTTTTTGGCATGTAATACACTCTCTTTCTAATTTTATGCATAAATAACACCAGAAAGGTGTCTCTGACAAAATCATTCAAATGTATTTGTCTTAATAAAAGAAAGGGCCCACTGACTTTTTTGTTTACAACTCCAGCCTACACTACAGGCTTCACTTTATCCAATGTTTGAGCTGTTCAAGTCTCTTTATCAAATTTGTATCCTCTGTATGATCTTTCTTAGAGAAATATCAAAACCGACAATAGGCTGCTTACTTAGAGGTGGAATCTTTTAATACATAAAATTAATAATTATGCAATTGTCTGTTTCTACTTTAGATATGTGTGGTAGGATATGGTTAAATTGGTGATCTTCCTTTAAAAAAGAACACAATAAGGAAAGAGTGATGAGTTTTTCATTGTTAAGTTTACTAAATTTAAAAAAAATAAGGTTATTATTGCTTATTGTAAAAATTGTGACCTTAAAACTTACATAAAACAAGCAAGTAATGAGAAACATAGAAAAATAAAACTTTTCTTCAAATAGCATGCCAAAATAGTCTATTCTTAAATATTAGAAATTTCAAAAGCAACTTTAGCATCATTAAGAATAGTTAGATCCATTATGTAGTGGGCTGAAGATTTGAAATTACTTACAATCTAAATTTTCTAGAGGATTGGAAGACTGTCCTGTGTTTTGGGATTGTCGTCCCAGGAATTTTTCAGGAGTGATATTGCTGTATTTTTCAACTGAATGATAAAGAAGCATGAAGGCATATAGGAAGCAGTGAAATGTTATATTAACACAAATATCTTAAAATTCCTCCTCAAACTGTAAATCAAGGTTGCATCTTTTAATTTTTTTTGTTTATTTCAAGATAAATTAGCATTAAAGCCTAGTGCTATCCAATAAGTGTGTTATAACCATTATTCATAAAACAAGAATTAAAACTAAGAAAAAATTTAAAAAATAAAAATTTTCATGTTAAATGAAATGGTATTATAAGAGCATGGAGTCCTATTATGTTTTATGCTTTGCTATGTTTATAAATAAGTGTTGACTTGAATACAAACTGTTTTAACTTGTTACATTCATGGTGCACACTTGTTGTGCACATTCAAATGCTCTTGTACTACCACATCTTTACATTAAACTGCACACTTTCCATTCCAAAATAAACAATATCAAACCTTTACCCTTTATAAACAAAAAAAATTCCCTCAAAATAGGGCTTCCTTAAGGAATGGGCCTTGAATCATGCGATATGAAAAGGTTATAAAAGACATTTTAAAACTTATGTATATTGTAATGGTTCATCAGTGTAACATGTGTGCTTTACACTTGCTATAAAATAAATTTTCATTGGTATATACCGGGCAATGAAATGTGTCAAAACCACTAACCGTTGTCTCCATACTCCAGACGCACTGCGAAACCTAATAACCAGTCCAACACAGGCCCCCTTTGTTTTATGCTGAATGGGGAGTTTAGGGATTTCACATACTGAGGGAAGAGTATACATGCATGCTAAGAGCAATAGATCTAAGCTTCCATCATAAAACATAAATTTAATTCTTAATAGTGGAATTTATAAACATCAGCTTGATGACACACAAAAAACATTAATTCAAAGGCATTATCCTTTACCAGTGAAAATTATATTTAAAAGGGTCCCTTTCTCTTTTCACAACGCAGCCAGGAGACATTACCCTGATTACTCTAATTTAGTCTAATGTTTTCTGATTCCAAATAATAATAAGAAGTAAGAAGAATAAAAGTGCCTAAAATATTGAACCATACATCTTGAAATGCAGCATTCCACTCATCACTTGAATCAACATTCCTCAAACCTGCTCTGTCTTCAATTTTGTAATGTCGGATTTTTTGGTCTTCTAGCCATAGAATCATTAAACGAAACTGACCATCATCTGTGAAAATATAAAAATACAATGTTACAAATTCTGAATAAACTGTCTATGAGATCTTTACATAAAAAATGTATCATACCAAGATGGTACAATTTTTTAACCATTCAAAGACACCTAAAGAATGAAAATATTATAAGAATGTACTATTTTTGTCATGTACATTTTTGTTAACGTCATTTGGTTTTATGTCTCAGATACATTGATACAGAGGTTCTAACATAAGAGGCTGATTCACAAATGTGGACACCTTCCTTGTGAAATGAAAGGTGCCAAAATATTATATCGACTATCCATAAATCATAAAAGTAAACTTCAGTAATTTTCCTTAAAAATTGTAACACATGTTTTATCTGCAATGTTTAAATGGGATGAAACTTAAAAGTTGTTAGAAATTGTATTTGTAAGAGAGAGTATAAGCAACATCTCAAGCGCAGAGAAGGCCAATAACTATAAACATTCCTCATAAAAACTGAAATCAAAATCACTGCACATTAGTATAAAAAATGTTGAGATGCACCGTGATTCATTGTTGTATCCTTTAAAACTATTGTAACTGTCTTGAGGGCATGACACAGTCTACTGTAGTTTGTATAAATTGTATGTTAGCTCAACTTACGTTTGGTCTACAGTGACTGTGTGAAAAATATCATAGATGCCTATGGACTATCTTTCAATACTTCAATGATTTTAACAGTTCAAGCATTAAAACACAGCAGATGGCACAGGCATGGAAAATTTCACAATTTTTCATTTAAAGCCATCCTTTAGACTGATTGAGAATACAGAATATATGCACAGCCTCCCCCCCTCCCCCCTTAAAAAAGAAAAGCCCAAGAAGACAGAGGTCATATTTAAAATTTAGGGTCTATAGAAAATCAGGAAAAATTAGGGAAGACAAACTTCGAGTAATATAAGAACAAAATTTTTAATTGTCTGCAAAGGTATTTTTTTTAACAAAGTGTTATAATGCACCAAAACTTATGATGAGTTTTAATTGAAATTAGAAACCACCGTCAGCGCATGGGCAATTGGTCCACTTGGGAAAGACTTTTCTTTCTAATTTCTACAGTGCACAAAGCATGGCCTACAGTTGGCTACTTGAGCAGCAGTTGGGCCGCTATCTTGAATAATGCTCGATTCGGTTTTTCAACTACATCTCAAACTATAAAAGATAGGTTTTTTTTATTAACTTCTAACCTCTTTTAATATTGTTCTATCCATAAAATGTTACAAAAGTTCATAAACTCTTAGCTTGACTTGATCCTAAGTTGTGACTACAGCCAAATCATACGAAATTATTAAAGAAAAACTAACATGTATTTATATCTTAGTAAGGGTTTAATGAACTAAATAAGCTTTTTTAAAAAATAAAATTACATGTACATAATTTTCGGGCTTAGATCGAATGTAGTCGAAGCAGCTTCAAAGTGTGTATGTGTCAAATGTAGTGTTGGGGGTGTGTCTCTAAGTCACACTGAGCCAGAGGCTAAAGGATTTTTAGTTACAGTATGCAAGTCAGGGTAAACAATCATACATTTAGTCTAAATTTATAATCATTGCATGACCCACGAGCTTTAATCATAAGTAGCCGAGGTCGGCGTTGTTTAATCTGTTATGATATCATGGCAAAGATTATTCTTGTTTTTACAAGACATTTACAAACAATTGAACACGAAAGTGAAACATCTTATTGAAATTGCAAAGAGAGAAATGTACAGCAAACAAATTGAAGAGTGTGCTACATTTAAAGCCCTTTTTCAGTTCACAGACACCATATGTGGGAAGAGGGGAAGTACCCAGAGTGTCTTTCCAAAAACCATCCCTGCGGACATTCTCTCAGAGAAGTTTGCAAATTTCTTCAGTGACAAAATCACATCCATCAGAACATCTCTGGATGCTGCCTTCTCATCACCACCATTTTATAGTTTTGATGGTACCTGTTTGTCCACTTTTTGCCCTGTGTCAAAGGAAGATGTCATTAAGATCATTAAGTCATCTCCTCCAAAGTCTAGTTGTTTGGACCCCATTCCCACACCTTTGTTACTTACTCATCTTGACAGTCTTGGTGATCTTATCACTGCCATAATTAATGAGTCACTTCAGTCTGGCATTGTGCCTACTGCTTTCAAACACGCTGTTGTGCTGCCTCTCTTGAAAAAGCCAAATTTGTCTCCTGAGCAGTTGAAAAATTTCAGACCTGTGTCAAATCTCCCTTTTGTATCAAAAATCCTTGAGAAAGTAGTGCTGGCTCAATTGAAAGATCACATTTCCAAAAATCATCTCTTGGATTCTTACCAGTCAGCCTACAGGGAATTCCATAACACAGAAACTGCCGTATTGAAAGTCCATAATGATTTGCTTTGTGCTGCAGATAAAGGTCAGACCTCCATTATCGCCTTATTAGACCTAAGCGCCGCGTGTGACACGATTGACCATGATATCCTTATTGAGCGTCTTTCAAAGACATTTGGCTTATCTGGCACTGTGCTTGACTGGCTCTCATCCAATGTCAGTGATCGGAACAGTGTGTTATGGTCGAGGACCAAAACTCCTCCCTACATACTCTCAAATTCGGGGTTCCCCAGGGTTCAGTGCTTGGGCCAGTTCTCTACACAATGTACACACAGCCATTAGGTAAAATCATAAACAGCCATGGCATGCAATATCACATGTACGCAGACGACACTCAAGTGTACAACTCTGTACCACCAACCAATCTTTCTGTACTTGTCAATGACACTGAAAAGTGTATATCCAACATTTTGAAATGGATGATCGAAAATAAGCTTTGTATGAACAAGGACAAGACAGAGGTTTTAGTATGCAGCGCTGCCAGTAGAAATTCAACTTCATCCAGTGATATTGATCACATTTGCATTGAAAATGAAAGGATAGCTTTCTCTGACAAAGTAAAGAACCTAGGGGTTTATTTTGATCCAAAATTGTCAATGACCAGCCATGTGAACCACTTGTGTCAAATCATGTTCCTTGAGCTGCGCAGAATCAAGCAGTTGTCTGCTTTCTTAAATGAAGCTGCCATAAAGACCCCAATCTCGTCATTTGTTTTCTCCAGACTTGATTATTGCAATTCCTTATTGTCTGAAGCAAACTTCAACGTATTCAAAACAGTACAGATCGTCTTGTCTTGAGAAAAAGGAAAAGAGACTGTTACTCCTTTGCTAAAGAAATTGCATTGGCTTCCACTCCAAGCGAGAATAGACTACAAGATTGCAACTCTGTGCTACAAATGTATTTCTAATGAAGCCCCTGCTTATCTTTGCAATCTTGTCCATCAACACTTCCCAAGTCGCCCTCTCAGATCTGGTGACAAATCATTGTTAACGGTGCCATCAAAAGCAAAGAAGAAGTGTTGTGAGGGTGCTTTTGTACATCGTGCCCCTGTGATTTGGAATGCATTGCCACTGCATCTTCATTGCAGCAATTTAAGGCAGGGCTCAAGACCTATCTTTTTGATTTTTACCTAGAATGAGAGCCCTTCTTTTTCAATGTGATTATTCATTATTGCTTATCTGTCAAACGTTGAATATGAAGCAAGTGTGCGAGCGAGTTGTGAATGGTTGTATGTTTTCTTATGTGTTGCATGTTTGCTCCTTTGTTATGCATTGTAAAGCGCTTCAAGCCATGTTCTTGGAAGAAGCGCTATAGAAATGATCTTCATTATTATTATTATTATTACAAGATCAATTCGCTCAAATATATGTAAACTTACGAGTTTTACTCTAGTTTTAGACTTGTAAGTTTTTTTACCTTGACTTAGCAAGTCAAGCTTACCGCAACTATGTTAGGAGAGCTAGCATGCATTATACTGGAGTAAATTTGCCACCACCTCAGTAGTCGGAATGGCTTTGGGGATGGCGTCTTATCAGATAGAGTTACCGGGCCGAACAATGGAAGCTTTCTACTAAACGCTGAGTCGGTACACGCTGCATACTATGGTTTGGGGTGTGGGTGTGCACTGACATCGTTCGCCTCGTAACTATGATCGTTTGAGACGGCTTGTTAATTATAGAGCTGGGCTATGGTGCTGTCACATCATAGAAGCAAGGAGTTCCCTGGGTGGATAAGATTACCGTTATTGCACTTCCTAAGATCATAGGTTTACATCGTAGTAGACCCACCTACGGTATCTGTGGCGATGGGTGTTATTGATAAGGATGGATCTTGAGGGGATTACTTCCGTATTTTAGATACTACATGCATTGTGTAAAATTGTACGCGTGGAGGTTCAGTGAGTGCGTGTGAGGTTACTTACGGGATCCTCTTTGTAAGCAGGGAACTTTTTTATCAAACGGCTGTGTCACTGAGTGAGTGATGATATGGGGTGAATTCGGTACTTTTCAGTTAATTTGATATCCCCTCCCTCATTAAGGTTGACACTCAGGGAGATTCCTATCTCTGATCGGGAAATCTCAAGAAAATCTTTGTTCGATAGTACTATAAACGTAGAGCAGTTTTCGGAGCTCCTCATCTGGATTCGAGAGGCCGAACTGCGCGTGTCGAGAGCAAGTCCTGGTCGAGTGTTCGCACTGTAAAGCCCAAACCTTTGACGCAGAGAACTATGAGTCTTGAGCAGCTTGGATGCTTGTAGTGAGTATAACCTCTGTATTTTTGTTTCATTGTTAAATATTAATCACAGAGATGAGATTAAGCCCTAAGCCGATGTGCATTGATGTAACATTATAGGGCCAGCATAAATGTAAGACATAACCTTAGATTGGCATTAAGATGGTGTTTTCATTGTTGTTCAATTCCGTAATTTGAGTAAGTCTAGTGAGATGAAGATTTGCATTTACAGATTTGGCGTTTTCATTGTTACATTTCTAGTAATCGCATTATTGTGGTATGAGAGAGTACATAATGCGGAGTAGAAGAATCCTATGTTTCAACTATAAATTGAAATGAGTTTATCCTGTTCAGATGCTTCAAGTTGGGTGGCTTGTGGTGATGATAATACTATAAACAGTGATAAGTGATGTTTATGTTAGTTATTATGAATCAGGATGAAAAGGTTGATACGATATGATTTGATGTAGGAGACAGTAGATTATGAATCGATAAACATTATGCAATGTTTAGGTTACATGTATAAGATTGCGTGTCTAACACGATGGTTGTGTAATTTTCTTTCAGCGGCTATATGAAAGCTACTGACTGGGTTTATTTCTGTACTGGTTTTTGTGTTAGATATTTTTGTTTTGCGTTTAGTTAGTATTTTTATTTTGACTGCAATAAACTTCAAAACTTACGAAAGTAACGTTTTAACTTTCCTACATACTTACCTGTTGTGCCTTACCACTAGCCGCACTACTCACTAGTCTGTCATACTAGGTGACTTAGTGGGAATTCGCTAAGTTCACTGATAAAACAAAACGAATTCCTGGCGTTGTCGGACAATCTACACTTTCATTCACACACACACACACACAAATAATACTTTGCACTATCACACATCGAACCTGTTTAATTGAGAACTCACACTGGGTGTGGACCTTAATTTGAGGATTAGAAGGACAGACGGAAAACTAGAGTAGTTGCACCAGCTAACCAACTTTGGCACCAGTGATTTGGATAAAGTAAAGGCTGGTAGCAAGCCAACATTTGAAGTTGTAGATAGGATCTGCAACACAACAACAATATTTAATAGCTGGACTGGCAAGCCAACACTTACACCAACAAAAAAAAGAAGAAAAAAAAAAGAAAAACATACAGTGAGAGCAACTGAAGAAGTAAACAATATTAGAAGAACAACAATAACACTACCAGCAGCAATAACAACAACAAACACAACAATAACAACAAAGACAACAACAACGACATCAACAACATTAAAAAAGCAACAACAAAAATAGTAAAAGCAGGAAGAAACACTGACAACAAAGTTACCACATCGATGAAAACAAAAGAATTACAAAGCCTTTGGTTTTTTTTTAATGTAATTTTATTATACTGTAATCAGCTGTATGATTCATATCTTCACATCATGTAAGCCCAGGCCGAGAGAAACACATAACTGCATCACTTCTTAGGGGCCACATACACATGCACGTGAAGCTGCACTTTAAGGGTTGCGCACACGAGCAGGTTACTCAGGGGCTACGCACACAGACAGATCTTTGTCCAGAAGGGATGGCTCCAAGATGCCCAAGTTGTTGATGTACACAAAACCGACGTCGGTGAGACTTCCACGGTACTCGAAGCGGGATATGAATCTTGGGAAGAGTGAGAGAAAGAGGATGTAGGTATTAGGTTAGGGGATTAGAGAAGAAGTGAAGGGATTATGATGTGTGGTGATAGAGGAGAGGGTCTTGGGGTTAAGAAAAGGGACGATAGATGATGTGCATAATGATTATGACAGGTGAGGAGGAGAGTAAAAGGGTTGCGATATAATTGTGCTGAGAGGAGGGTTGAGCGTCGTTTAAAATAATATTATATTTCAATTGAATATAGAGGCGGAAGCATCAGGTAAGGTTCGAATCCCTAACCTCCTGCTCGTTAAAGCAGAACACTACCAACTGAGCTATCTGGCGCCCCTGAGGAAGGACATGAAAATACAGAGATGATCAAGACAGATATTGATTTTCCGTTGTACGTCATCGATTCATTACTTTGTTCTTTATATCTTGATATTTTCAGTTTTTAGATGCATTATTTTGTTGGGCATCCAAGTCTCTTTCCTCTGTTCATACCACCCCTGATGATGATGATGATGATGATGATGATGATGATGATGATGATGATGGTGATGATGATGATGATGATGATGATGATGATGATGGTGATGATGATGTTGTTGATGATAGTGATGACGATCATGGAGATTATGCTGCTGCTGCTGCTGCTGCTGCTGCTGCAGAAAGTGAAATTTAGAGGGATTGCGGTGTAAACTCTAAGTTAAGACTGATCAGAACTTACCTCCAGTAGTAAGGAGTGTCCTTGATGGGGGTGACGGCCATGAGCCACTTGATGCTGCCGGGGCGGTCAGTGAGGTACATGGGGTGTCCGTCAATCTCGCCGTACAGCTTGGCATCATCAGGGAGGCACTGGTGGAACAGCTGGACACACACACGAACACAGACAAAATGGGTTATTTGGTACTGGAGAAGAATTCCTGTTTGTTTGTTGGATCGTCCCTTAACCGTAGCACTTTAAATGGCTATATTATAGACGGACCCAAGATCTTTGCAATTTTACGTGCTACACAGAGAGACAATGCGAGTGATGCCATGACTCCTGTTTCAGTCGGTTCGGTTACGTTAAACTGACACCAACACCAACCAAGCCAATAGGGGACGAAATTGGACGTATGCATTTTTGACTGCATGTGGATTTTGAACCGGGGACCTCCCAAACGCTCTTTCTGTTTGCCCCCTCCCCCTCTTGAAAAAGGGTCATAAAAAATAAAAATGAATCTGCAATACATTGGGGATTGTGGATATGTTAAACCAAAGAGTGTGAATGAGTGAGAGGTTTCACACTGAGGACTTTACGTCTGTGGGTCATTATAATTAAGGCGTTTGCTTAGTGTAATCTACATCTGAGTACTGGTGAATCGCCGTAATTTCAAATTAAGATATAACGTTAACATATGTCACGCTATTTCCCGTATCAATGGCACTGGAGCTCTTTTTGTGGAAGGTATCACAAAATCTAGAGTCTCTGGTCGAAGCACTACGAATATGAGATAAAATTTCTTCTACATAGAACCATACACCAATAAAAAGATATCTTGCTTACCTCTCTGACTTCTGGGTCCAAAGCCTGATAGACGCATGGCTTGCCGCCCTCCTTGTGGTAGGTGATGTTCGCATTCAGGTCAACATAGGTCCACGGCTCGCCAAAGATGTCGTTGCCGGGGGCGAAGTAGAGGATGCCGTTCTCGTAGTCGTTGATGGAGTAGGAGTGGGCCTCGGACAGCGTCAGGAAGCCGACGGTGGTGGACTGTGGTGGGTAGCAGATGTCCAGGCTGGCTAGGACCATGGGGGCCAGGAGGGCGACTAGCAGGAGGAGCTTCATGGCGACGGTGGGGGTGTGACCTGAAGACGCAAAGTAGGGGGTGAGTGAGTGAGAGAGTGAGTGAGTTTGTTTTACGGCACGTCAGCACGGTAACGGCTATGATGTGCCCGTGATGTCCTAAGACAGTTAATGCGAAAGAGATGTATTTTTATTGTATAGTATATGCATCTTATAGTGGGAGTTGAGAAATGTAGAAGGTTATCACACAGGATACTCATTAATTGAAATTTGCTGATGTCCCTTACATTGGAACCCTGATACCATTGCTTTGTTGAAACGATTGAATAATCGACCTTACTTTTTAAGGAAACTAAACTGATTTCATGTCAATAAGAGAATAATGTAATAATATAAATATTATAATATGTAATAAATAATATATTATCTTAACTTATCTCATCTTATCACCAAGGGAGATGACAGACATATAGAAGATTATCATATAGGAGAAATATAGAGGGTTATCACAAAGAGACTAGAGAAAGGAATGTAGAGGGTTATAATATATGGGGAGGAAAGAGTCATAGAAGGGCATCACATAGAGGAGATACTTACAGAGGTTTATTAAATGGGAGTTGGGGTGTTCTGGGTTATTAGATATGGTGATATACCGGGTATTGCAAGGAGATACATAGATTGGTCGATAGAAAGATAGATAGATAAATAGACAGATAGATAGATAGATAGATAGATAGATAGATAGATAGATAGATAGTTAGATAGATAGATAGATAGATAGATAGATAGATAGATAGATAGATAGATAGATAGATAGATAGATAGGTAGATAGATAAACAGATAAATAGATAAAGCGAAGAGGGGATATATAGACAGGCAAACTGAGCCTAACTGTAATATCCTTGTTGACTTTTTTTACAGCCTAGAAGCTGAAGTAGATACTGCTTTATCGTGTATAATATTTTATTTCTGGTTGCTTGATCTTATCCGGCTATTTACCAAGCATTCTATTTTATATTCGATTACTATTTGTTTTAGCTGATTAGAGTGTAAACGATGGTTAAGTTGTTACCGCTTCAAACTTTGGATCAACATATCCAGAGTTGGATCTTTGTCTTGGTTTAAAACTGGCATCATGTCCTCGCGAAGGAAATATATAGCCTAGCATAGACTTACCATTTGCAAAGTTCTAACAATAAGAAATTGATAAAATAAATAGAATAAGAGTTAAATCGAAATAAATAGAGATAAAAAACCACAGACAAGTTAAAACAGATATGCAAAAAGAGAGAAAGCTTGATGGTGAGATTGGAAAATGGAGAGACAGGAAGAGAGAGAAAGAGAGCGAGATAGAGAGAGATAGACGGATATATTGATGGTGAGAGATAGAGAAAGATAGAGAGGGGAAGAGAAAGAGGGAGAGAGAGAGAAATAGAAAGATACAGAGTAAGTGATGGAGCATGGGAGAGAGATAAAGAGAAGAAAAAAGATCCCTCGTTAACGGCCAAAGCAAGACACCTTAATACGACTTCAAAGAGATCTTAACTTTTCAACGCTGCAGTGACCAAACCAAAACCACAAATCTCAAAATAATGTGAGGCTGTCTTATAATTTAGCTATTTACTAAAAATGATAGGCATTCTAATTTATTCTAATCTATTTTTAAGCAAAACGGTTGATTTACGTTTTAAATTAGATTCCTCAAAATGTAGAAAACTTTCTAATATCGGCCTTTTTTGAAAAAAAAAATAACTCTTCTTCGTGATTCTCGAAATAAAAGAGTTATACTTCTCTTTAAAAAACCCTTTAATATGAGTATTATGCTTTTAAACACACAATTAATGCTATATATATATATATATATATATATATATAAAGAATAACAATTCAGATTTAGCCTGATTCAACCTGGTCGCCTCACAATCTGACTTGTGCACGGTGGAGCTGATCAGTCCTACTTGTGGTCAATATAGTTACTGGTGGTCATTTTATCGCTCACTCACCTGTCGGGGACGACTTGTCTGAGAGGATAGGAGGAGAAAGGTAAAGGGCACTGACCAGTCCAGCTATATATACTCTGCGGAAAGTTTTGTTTCGCAATCATTCCATTCAATTCCCCTGTATCAAACTTTCATAAGTCATGTCACCCAGTGAAATCTGTGTCGGTATTCCATAACCCCATTCCGACAATCTCCCATCAAAATGCAAAGGATTGGAATAGATAAAGTGAATAACGCTAATTTCCATTTTGAGTGACAGCGAAGTATTTCATAAATACACATACACGAATTATTTTTTTCAAATTAAAAAAAAAAAATGTAAAAATTCGAAAAGTTTGATTTTATAGAGTATTTCCATTTAAAGGGGAACAATCCACAGAATCCGATTATGTGAACTTCTGATTTATACCACGGCAATGGTGGGCCATTACTTGTGAAAAAGCGGCGTGTGCGTCTAACAGGTGTTACCTTTAAACGGCTTGGGCCCTAAACGGTAGGAGGCATAATGTGCTTGTAGCAATGTGTAATTGTGTATGACGTAGAACAGTTCAAGCAGTTCTTGCGGCAGCTGCAAAACATCGCTTCAGATTGTAGCGATTTAATATCGCATTAAATTACTGACGGGTACGTAAAGTGAGAACAGAACAGAACGAAGGAAAATGAGTTATTTTACAATTTTACATGAGACAGTCGAAAACATTTTCATAGGATGGGAGAGTGGGTTTTTTTATGGTTT